>NW_019289643.1:197370-259533 GCF_000500325.1 Leptinotarsa decemlineata | reverse complement strand
AAAAATCTAAAGATGGATTGATTTTAAATAAAATCTTATCGTATTCAATCTAAATGTTGAAGATACATTTTTTCTGAACAATTTGCAGTTTGAACGTTCAAGAAGTATTTAGTTTTGATTCAGATAGGCATAGTGTGTGGATAGATATTGTCAGATCTATACGAGAGAAGTTTTAGGAAACGACGTTGTACTGATTTAACTTTCTCTGTATACAACTGAAGAGATGGATCCCAGATTATGGATGCATATTCTAATTTTGATCTCACGAAAGCATAATACAAGGTTTTCGATGTCGATGAATCCCAGAAATCTCTGTAGATTTGTGCAATAAATCCATACATTCTGTTTGCAGCAGACATAATGGCTCCAATGTGTGGTACGAAGGACAGTTTTGTGTCGAAGGTAACACCTAGATCGGTGAATGTGAGAGGCCGTTGAAGTGGAATATCGTTTATTAAATATTGATATGAAAATGGACGATTTTTTAGTGTGTACGTCATTACATTACATTTACTCGCGTTTAAAGGAAGATTATTGCAAAAATACCATTGCTCAACTCGTTTCAGATTGAGGGAGAGTTGAAGACAGTGCTCGATGCCATTGATCTCACAATATAATTTCAGGTCATCCGCGTATATCAAACAGTTGATGTCAATGACCCCAACTATTTCGTTTATGAAGGCGTTAAAGAGAAGTGGACCTAGGTTGCTTCCTTGTGGAACACCCGACGTAGCTGCATATTCCACGGACTTGAAGCCATTGAATATAACATACTGACGTTTGTCAGTGAAGTATGATATAAAAAGTTGGATCAGGGTCAGAGAAAAGCCGTACCTGTATAATTTAGATAGCACTAATCCGTGGTCAAGTCTGTCAAACGCCTTAGAGACATCACTTTATGAGTTTGGGATCTCCTATCAATGTTTTCTGGAATATATTGGGTAACATTGAAAAGGTTGGTGATTGTCGAGCGACCCTTCATAAAACCTTGTTGAAGTGGTGTAATTTGATTTCTCGAATGAGGATATAACCTGCTATAGATGAGGATTTCAAACACTTTGGCGAAGTTGCATATTATTGATATGGGTACAAAGGAGCAATGAGACAGCTGGTCAGGTTTTTGATGTAATGGTTCTATGAAGCGATTTGAATTTTTATCACTTGAAATGAAATTCATCTAATGGAAAAGTTATCGTTGAGAAATTGTCAATTTATTTATTCGATAAAAATTTCATATTTGAAATCTTTTTTTTTCAACTCCAATGAAAAATGAGTTATCGAGGTTCACTTTCATTTCATCTCCATCGATTATTGGAAAACATTCGAGTCTTCCAATTATTCAGCCACATACCCTGAATTATGATGTGAACCAGTCGGGGCCATGCCTTACAAAGAAACACGGAATCGCTCGGACATAACTCACAAGGTAAAAAGGAACCTATTCACATGGTAGTTTATTACAATCCCGTTTCTCCGAAAGAAAAGTTACAAGAGCGCTCATGCGACCAACCAAAAAAGCCATGTCATTTCGTGAAATATTTACAAATTAAACGCACGTCCAATTACCAGGGAATAATATTTAATTTGGCAATATAACAGCACCGAACGGATCAAAGTGGTGAATTAACTGCATTCACAACATGCTTCTTTGGCATTTCTTATGAGAAAAATCGTTCTTTCACAGTCGTTTCCAGTGACGTGCCGAAAGAGTGGTGGATGAGGACAAACAAGCTCTGCACATGTAGAAGAGAGGTGGTGCTATTTTTGAATATAAATGTGCTATAATAGATTTCTTGCAAGGGTATTTCCCATATTTTCATATATTAAAAAGGAAACCCCTACTGCAGACCTCAAGCGATTTCATCTTTGTGCAATGATCACAATCAAAGATTACAGTTTTACATCTGATGAAAGAATACAAGCTGATTGAAATCAATTGAACAATACTGTAATTTTTCGTATTCAAAAAACACACTGTAGTGTGAAATTTCCACTTTAAGTTTACAATACCGCGTGTTTCGCTATGCGATAGCATTTTCGGGCATCATAATACTGTTTGTACAAATTCTGTGTCGTGCTTTCATAGTCATTTGAATCATTATAAATATTTACTACCTGACAAATTTCTTCATGATAAATTCATTGCCTAAACTATTTATGGTCGGTTGGTAGCCGGTCAGTTCGACGTGTGTGCTGAACGATCGATTTTCACTTGCTATAGTCCAACCTGTGTCATTTATCACACGTTAGAAGTTAAGATCTCGTTAGTCCCTAGCTAGCACAAGATTCGACTTCTGAGGGTTGTCGTTCGTAGGGGTGCGACAGCCGGTTAACAGAAAAAACACATTTTAACACATATTTTACATCTAGGAACAACTCATAAGACTGGAGAACAATGATTACAATTTTTACCCGAGCTATTTTTTACCTACTTTCAAGATCTCTCCAAAATACAAATTTCCTCGTCGCAAACTGAATTCAATAAAAGGAAAAAATTCAAATACATTCGACCATTGANTAAAAATAAATAGAAATGAAAACTGAACCATATTTTATTTATTCACGTCATTACAAATAATAAATGTACAATTTTGAAATGTTCCCTGAAAATTACTTCCGCCACTTGATAGTACTTAACCGGGTACAAGGTATCCCCCTGTATATTAATCTGCCGCGCTTTAGTAAATCCCGAAATACCCGCTTGGGTTTCCCTATCATAAATAAATATCAAATGTTTGATCCTTTAAGCTAGTGTATAAACAAAATGGATTAGATTATATTAGGTCTAAAGTGAGTGAGTCTATTCGACGCTCCACCGCAGCCCACAAGGGTTTATTGTGGCTCACACTTATTCACACTCGATCAAATAAACCCAGCTACTTAACGAATGGTATGATGATTGGTCTTTCAGGACAGATGGTAAGAGTACGGCTCTGCCGAACTCTGAAAACCTGACTCAGTCCTCAGCGGGCAGGCACAAAGTACATGCTCTACTGTTTCATCATTTTCCAAACAGAGGCGATACACACTGTCTTTCGACAGTCCGAGTCTCTACATATGATGATTCAAATGACAGTGACCTGTAAGAAGGCCTGTTAGACATCGTAGTTCATCCCTACTGTGGTCCAACAACTGTTTGGCATCAAGCTTCGAAGGGTGAATAAACGCCTTGGAGTGAGCGAATCCTGGAAGATTCTGCCAGAAGTTCATAAATCTTCTTGCCATCTAGGTGTTCAATTTTTGTTTGGCAATGCCTAATGCGATGCCAATGACAGGTTCTGGTCCGATGAAGCTGCTTGCAGCACCCTCCTTTGCAAGGGAGTCAGCAGCCTCATTGCCTTCTAGGCCAGTATGGCCAGGAATCCAGATCAGAGACAATCTGTTAAGTTTTCCTATCGAGGAGAATCGTTTTTGGCAATTTGCTACCAATTTAGAAGTTGCTCGGTATGAGCCAAGAGCTTCCAACGCCGCATGACTGTCCGAGAAAATTTGTATTGACTTGTGTATGAGGTTGGATTCTTCCAGTCTCTTTGCACACAATTCAAAAGCGTAAATTTCCGCTTGAAATACAGTCGCATAAGTTCCTGGGTCTACAACAACTATCTGATAGTGAACCAACAACTATTTGCTCTTAATATTTCCTTCTCCCAGAGGATCCAGTCCTCTCTACTCGGGAACACTATTTTATAAGACAGTTCGTACTCGACAGCTGGAGGCATAAAGTCAGAGGTCATTTCCAGAATGATGTTACTTCCAAAATGGGACATTTCGTTAAAAGTAACGTCGTATAAGTACAAACAAAAAATACAGAATAAGGATCAAGCCACCCCAACAGACAAAACAACACAACGATGGACAGCATTTACGTACGTAGGACACCAAAGCACCACGATGTGTGTAATATTACAATTTGAGCAAACAAATATAACAAAACAATAATACAAATTACTACAGAGCAAGCTCGTGTGTAGCAAACAGTAATACCGTAATTTTAAATATGTCTCTAGTGCAACGTTTTAAGTGTTATGTGTCGCGTAATACAGGACTATGAACTCAGACATAATTATTTGCAACAGAATTTAAAAAAAAAATGAGTAAAAAAAGGCTGAAAAAAAAAGATGTCGGGTAGAGATGTGTCGGTAGACAGTAGTTGAATATAAAGTGTGTGAGTTTGAAAATGTGAATACAACTTTTTATTGTATTGGATGATGTAACAATTGCAACAACTGGTTGGAATTCTCAACGATCCACAGTGTTATTTTTGATTTGAAGGAATTGAGAAACTTAATATCCCTAATTGATTTATGTACAATATTGTACAATTTTTTACCGAGATAATTGAAACTGTATCTCGTCAACTTATAGTTAAAGGATGGAACTTGTATACTTCTATTAGACACAGCTCTAGTTTTGTGGGTAAATATCAATAAGTTCTTGAGGTACAGAATATACCTGAGTTGAGACGGTATAAAGAGGCATACGACAGGATGAAAAGTTCAATGAGGTTGATAGTTCATTTTATCTGTTCTTCCTAGGGATTCTGAAGTATTCTGAAGGCTATCTCATCGAAACACTAAGAAACAATAAGGTGTAACATTTGGCGGAAGAGCCAGGACAAATTGGTACCATTTACCTTAATGCTCCTAAGTTTAGGCATCAGCATCCATTCCGTTACGAACAATCTCAAACAATAGCTTTTTATGATATGAGTGTTGAAAGTGAGGTTCCATGTTGTGGGTGAAACGAGCGTAGCGAGCTGAGCGATTTCACGAACAAGATAAAACTTATTTTTTACACAAACATCAACCAGTTTTTTATACAACTGTCCTGTTTCCATAATAAAATAGATGAATTCAATATTTCTATGAAAATATATTTTGACATCTCTTGTCAGTTAACTATTTTCATGTTATCGCATTTGTGGCTGTGTCAGGTGACGCGGAATCAACTGGTTACCAAAAAAATCGGCTCAGCAGTATGGCATCGCATATAATAATTTTCTTAGCTGGTGTAGACTTAAAAGGAAATTTTAGCGAAACCGTCTTCTTAGCATATCTAGAAGAGAAATCAAAAATTTGGAACTCGCCAACTTTGTAGAGCAAGTGTTCAATGATAAAGTCGAGTGCGCGCTCGTTAAAAAAGGTGTTAATACAAGCAAATATTTCAAGTGGAATAATTAAAGTTATATGCCCAAAAAATCAAAAACTGTTATGTTTAAACAAGTCCAGAGGTTTATAAATGAGGCGCTAGATGAAAAATATCTGATGATGAAAGTTGCTACTATTTTTGGAATGTATGGAGCATGCCGGCGTGAAGAGCTGTGCCATTTATTAACAGAAGATATTGAATTACTGAATAAATCATTAATTGTTCAAATTCGAAATACAAAAACGAAAATAGGTCGTTCTTTTGCATTGCTGGAAAAAACATTGACTATTTTAATAAATACGATGCATTATGCTCTTCTGTTATCAATCATCAACGTTTTTTGCTGAAGTACTAAGATTATAAATGCAGTGCCAACCCAGTTGGTATAAACACATTTGGGAAAATGCCCTCTACCATTGCCGAGTATTTGAACCTTCCGGAACCAAAGGAATATACTGTTCACTATTTGTGAAGGTCTTCTGCTTAGTTGCTAGCTGAATCAGGTCACATATAACGGATATTGAGAAGCACGGAGGATGGAAGTCTACAACAGTAGCTGAAGGTTACATCGATCAATCTATTTCTTATAAAAATCCTATCGCTGAAAGAATAATCCCAACAGCTAGTACAGCATCATCTTCTTTACTTCAAAAATTAAATGTTAATGGCCATGAAATTGTCAAGTCAGCTAGTTCAAATATATTACAAAGCTTTTCAATATTGTAAAGCGTTAATATCAGCAGTTGTTTTAATTGTACTTTTCATATTGTTGGGTCCCAATTTTTGGTTCCCGAAGGTAGGTAGGTATCCCTTGACAACCAGAAACAGACAATTACACAGTGGCGTAACAGTGTCTAAGGCAACTCGTATTTAAATTTTATTTATATTCCCAACACATATTAATGTTCATGAATAATAATAATAATGTGATTGATGTATATCATACATTTATAACAGCATTCAATTGTATCTAGATCAATTGTTCATAAAAAAACTTAAAAATTGAATAATTATCATTTGTTTATTGCTATTTGGTCGACAAAATTCGTGTTGAAAATACTTCCAACACTAGTGTTAAAAATATTTTTAACAAGCTACTTTTTAAACATCATCTTTTAATACTCTTGACAACCATTAAAAATGTCACTTTGAATGACAGTTGTACAAAAACTATTTGTTGAACTCTCCAATGCCTGGGTGCACCATATCATACAATACGCTGTCAAATTCCATCTCTATTGATATTCTCTCCTTCTTATTTTCAAAGTTTTCCTACAAGAATATTACTGAAGTTTTTTCCAACACCAAACCGTTATTTTAATACCTCGACACGTGTTTCGATCACCAAATGATCATTTTCACGAGGAAGTTTAGTCTTCCTCTTTAAGAGAAATATAGATTTCTGCAGCCAAAAAAAGATTCTCATTTTTTTAAATCGTTGTTATTTCAAGAATGCTTCCAAAATAAAAGTAGGAAAGTAGGTGTTTCAGTATACAGTAGCTTCGTCAGTTGTGTCTTCCGTATTATGAAAATGATTTGTGATTGTTCATTAAAAAGGAAAAATATTATAAGAAGAGTTATTTCAAAACACCTAATTCTACTAGTCTATCAGTATATGAAAAATGGGGAACTTTCAAAAGGAGGAATTGACAATAAACAGAGACACCCTGAATCGTTTCCCAGACCACTTGAACGGCCAACACCCGAGCATAGAATTTACCATGGAGATTGAGCGAGACCAACGGATAACTTTCCTAGATGTTCCGGATAACTTTTCCTAGTAGAACGATGTGGTACCAGACTAACCCACAAAGTGTATCGAAAACCCACACACACGGATATATACTTGCACCACCATCCTAGCCAAAAGAGAGGAGTTATCTCCACTCTAACGGAACGAGCTCGGAGAATATGTGAACCAGAACATCTGGAGAGGGAACTGAAGTGACTTTGAGATCGAATGGATACAGTGCCTCCGAGACCAGAAGAGCCATGAGACCGAAGGGTACCACGGTTCAGAAAGCGAAAAAGGATCAGATGGTGGCACGCGCATATCTACCATTTGTCCTTAGGGTCACGGATAGAATTGGAAAACTATTGGCCAAACACGACATCGAAACAGTCTTCAAACCCACGAGGAAGATACAACAAAGCCTCAGGTCAGCTAAAGACAAAAGAGACCCATTATCAGCAGCAGGGGTCTATCGCATTCCGTGCACTTGTGGAAAGATATATATCGGAACCACCAAACGATCCATGGGAACAAGACTTAAAAAGCATAAAAGGAACTGCAGACTAGGCCAGACAGACGAGTCAGCTGTGGCAGAACCCGCACTGAGTGAAGGAGACCACAGAATTTTGTTTGAGAACACAGAACTAATTACCCCCAACCAGGGATACCATAGCCGACTGGTACATGAGGCAATAGAGATCCACAAACACACGGATAAGAAAAGAAGAAGCGGTGAACCTCAATCAAATATGGAACCCCAACACGCACTGAGTGAAGGAGACCACAGAATTTTGTTTGAGAACACAGAACTAATTGCCCCCAACCAGGGATACCATAGCCGACTTGTACATGAGGCAATAGAGATCCACAAACATACGGATAAGAAAAGAAGAAGCGGTGAACCTCAATCAAATATGGAACCCCTTCAGGCAGCAAGATTGTTAATGTTCCAGGTTCAAGTGCAGGTACGAATACAGGTACAAATTTAGGTACAAATACAACTGATTATCTGTCAAGGCATAAATACGCTTTACGAAGCCTAAAAGGGTAGTCATCGGACAGCAAGTCATCATGGTTAAACCTCTGAAGAAGCTAGCCACTCGCGCCAGCGAAACGTCAGGAAGAAATTCCAAAAACCCACGGCTTTCAAACTCAAAAAGCAACGACACTGAATAAACAGATCAATAAAAACTTTGTATAAATATGTCTTGATTATGAATAGTTGTGAGCTGTTGTTCCGTGAAAAAAAACGTTTGTGTATGATCTAAGATTTTCACTTCCTATGTGTGTATTACAAACGTTATTTTTCATTCGATGGTTCAGTTAACATAACCTAACATAACGAAAAGAAAACTGTGAGGAATGATTTGTGTTATATTGAATTGAAATGAGATTTGAAAATCATGAATATTACTGAAGTTTTTTCCCATCACCAAACCGTTTTTTCAACACCTCGATCAAACGAGTTTGATCTTTCTCTTGAAGATGATCACTTGCTGATTGAAACACGTATCGAGGTGTTAAAAATAACGGTTTGGTGACCAATAATATTCATTACTACACCAAAGGTTCCAAACAGGGCATCACAATTTCAAACTCATGTTCAATTATATTATCCATGATAGTAATTCGAACAATCCTCAAAAAAAATATTTTCTAGACTCGGTGAAGCTACGGTGTTAGTGAAACGCGTCTACAACATAACTTTTCATGGACATTGTTTAATTATCATCAAGGATAGAATTATTCATTTACATCAAATAACGGGTCAGTTTGTTCATATCATGTTCAATTAATTTTGTCAAGAGATAATACTAACATTTTGAACGTCAATTAAAAAAAACATTGAAGTCACATTTCATCTAGTGCAATCTTTGAAGCCTTCATTATTTCAGAACAATTAAAAAATCTATTAGAAATTTTGTTGATTTTTTTAAGGGAGTGAAAACCTAGAGGTATCAAAAATAAACCTTTTACGGTGAATTGTTGAATCGAAACTAAAAGAAAACTGTATGAAACGATTTTCGATTAAGTTTTTCAGGAGAGAATATCAAAATCACAAGTCACCATTGTCATTCATTTTTGAAAGACAGTGAGTACTTCGATGAAATTCAAATAATATTGGACTTTGCAATAAATTGAAATATGTTCTGGATGAGGATTGGTGACGACAGTAACGGAAATTTTATCGATAGTCGATAAGGAAAAAAATAATTGTCCTGTGGCTAATGAGTGTTCTTCTTCTCGTGTACGACACTGCCTGTCGCAATATCACAGTAATTGGTAGCTTAATTTGGGGAAAGTTTATATTAAAGTGGTCGGTACGATTGGTCGTCGAAGTAATTGAGAAGCCGATTTTTGTTTTATTTCGTCATGCGAAGTATATTTTTTCAGATCCATAATCAAAGGTATTAAAAACGTAATTTTAATTCGATTCCGTTCGAATGCGAGTTTTTCTGCTTTTGTGAATGCCGACGTTGCCCATACTGAGATGCGGATGCTTATCGAGAATCGGCTCGGAAATATTTTAAAAGAAATCGGCATTTCCGTGAGAAGTCGCCAGCGAAGATCGCACATATGAATCACGGGAGAAATTGCCCTCGACAAAAGAAGCAAGGGAAAGGCTGGGTAGAAATATGAATAGGTACTTATATCCTTTGAAATACTTTTTTTTTTATGAAGTCAATATTTCTTGACGTTTTTTGAGTAATAATCGTTAAAAACAATCTGAGAAAAGGACGAAGCAAAATCAATAATGAATCTGCAGAAGTACATCTAAAAAGTTCATTACGGAAAGTTACTGTGTAATATTAGCTACTGAAAAGTCTAATCAGTTAGTAATGTGTCGTATTTGTTACGAAACTGTTAGGAAATCTATTTTAAATTATGTCAAGAGAGTTGTCAATTTTTGCCAATGTACCGTCAATAAAGAGTAAAAAAGTTTTGCCGATAAATCGTATTGTTGTTGGGAGTTTGCAGTAATCGCTATACGGACAGTAGGTAAGCACATTTGACAATTTTCATTGAACTAAGAGAACCGGAGTCAAACGGGTAGTTTTTTCTTCTGGACGACAGTGACATGACAATTGTCATTGAAGCTGTTCAGACTACCATTCAAGTACTTGTTGTTCTTTCCGAAGTAAAAGTATCACCAGATACATATATGCTACGACTTAATTTGGTAAATTTTCGTATATGCTACGACTTAATTTGGTAAATTTTCGTTTTGAGGGCACCTGACGATTTTGAAAAATGTTTGAGTGCACTTACGTATTTTGATGCGTAGATTACGAATCCGAAAGAAAAAAGCGGCGCTCTTTCTTATTTGCAAAGTTACGGCCCTTCAAAGTTCAAAAGGCAACTTTTCAGCCTTCTTTTTCATAAAATAAACTATTTAAAAACACAATCATTTATTCACTTGGTCACCTTTACACCTTATTCCTCCTTCTTTGACACTTTTCACTTCAATAATCAACATTTTTCCAATAAAAATGTTAAAAAATGTATGGAGCTGATTTTTGGTTACATATCTCTGTATTTTACGTTTCTAAGGTTAACGGCATGGTTGGTACGACTGATGCAGTTAATATTCCTAAAGTAATTCAAATGTTTTTTACCTTCATTCTTTAGATCGTAAATTGGTTTTTGGTGGTGTATTACGAATTTGAAATAGCAGGCGGCGGCAAATACCGACCGCTTTTTTCTGAAATGTCACTAGTAACTAACCTAGAAATAGAAGAATGTCACCAGGAGAGGCATTCATTTTTAAATTGAGTTTTTTATAAGAAAAATGTTGATTATTGAAGATTGAGTGTTAAGGTGAACTAGTGAATAAATGCTTGTATTTTTGAATAGTTTATTTTGTGATAAAGAAGGCTGAAAACTTGCCCTTTTCTGAACTTTGGAGGGCCTTAACTTTGTAAATAAGGGAGAGAGCCGCTTTTTTCTTTCGGATTCGTAATTAAGCATCAAAATACGTATGTACACTCAAAATTTTTTTCAAAATCGCCGGGTGCCCTCAAAACGTGATATCTACAGGGTGCATCAGTGATAAATTGGTAAACGGCAGCTGCTTCCGTATTAAAGATACAAAAAAATTTTTCGAGAAAAAGTTGTAGAGATTAATGAAAGCTATATTTAAATAATCATTACTGATATACAGGGTGTCCAATGAATGTGTGAACGACCACACTTATGTTATTTGGATATTTTCACAATATTGAAGAAAATATTCAGGAATTTCCTTCTTTGCCAGTATTTGTGTTGAATATATACAATATTCATGATTCTACTCTAGTCTAGGTATTTTGAAACTAGTCTATATGTTTCTTCAATAATTGAATCGATTCGAAGAATATAAGAGAAGTGAGAAAAATTTCGAAGAAGTGGAGAAAATTTGGAAAGGTTTGTAGTATTCAGGTTATTTGTGTGAATATTGTGGGAAATACATGATTCTCTCTATTCTATGTGTTTCTACAATATTTTAAATCGATTCGAAGAATATAAGAGAAGTGAGAAAAATTTCGAAGAAGTGGAGAAAATTTGGAAAGGTTTGTAGTATTTAGGTTATTTGTGTGAATATTGTGAGAAATACATGATTCTCTCTATTCTATGTGTTTCTACAATATTTTAAACGAATTTGGGAAGAATATCAGAGAGGTATAATTATTAAGTATAATTTGTGGTTCAGAAGTTATAGTGAAATTCATATCAAATAATGGGTTCATTCAATATAGTGTATTTTCATTTCGTTTCCATAACTTTACCAAAGGCCGCTTTTCCTAAACAGGGTAAACAAAACTCGCGATAACTTTTTCTCAGTTTTTTAAAATGGAACACCTTGTACATAGCGCCATCCTGGAATGGTATTATGAGCTTTCAGAAAATGTAGGGATTGATTTCTTTTTTTTTTTCATCGGACGTGAATCTAATTCTTGAGGAACCCTTGGCACAATCATGTCACTGGAATTGCAAATGCTGCTCCTCAAAAGCTTGAAACACTATTCCCATCCAGAAAACTGTACACACCTCAGCAACTTTTGATGCTGTATAAAGCTAAGATCAGACATTCTTTGGAGTATTGTCCTCAAATATAGAGCTCCTCGCCTGAACGTACTTTGAAGCTGCTGGATCCCATCCAGAAAAGAGCCATCCGCCTGATTGGAGACGCGAACGTCACTTGCAACCTTGATAGTCTGGAACATCGAAGAAAGGTTGGGGATTTGTCTCTCTTCTATAAATACTTTCAAGGAAAGTGTTCAAGTGACTTGGCACATTTGATTCTATCAAGACAGGTACATATCACTTCACTGTTCAAGAATTCTTCCATTTGGAAAACTACGTTTATGTGGAATAAACTTCGTGAGAACGTTTTTCCAAATGGATCCAATCTCCAGCGATTCAAATCCAATGTGAATCGCTACTTTCGCACAGGCACCGCTCTTAGAGCGCCTTAAGAATTTTTCTGTAGTGCCTGTCTTTTCTCCTTAAAAAAATCAAAATGAATTCAAACAATTATTTTTCTGTGAGTAATAAACTCGATTAACGAACTCTGAATGGATACTTTAGACGGGTCCATTATTTGCCGATGAGTTTTCATCCTGCTGTTGAGAAGTTTATGTCGTAGTATTTGATATATGACATAAAGGAGCGGTCAAGATAGGAACAAATGCCTGTATCAGGTGTTTCAAGCTGATCTCGATATTTTCCATATATCCATCATCTAGAATCTAGATGTTTCCCTATATACTCATATCAACTTTCTAATATTGAATTATAATGTCACTTCATTTGATTATTGTTCGAATTCAAATTATGTACCGTATATTAATCCAGTAAATCTTTCAAGACATTAATCTAGTGCCGTAAATCTTTCCAATTAAATCGTACAGGACGCATACTGAATGCTTTTCTATTGATGTGTTTATTATTAACGGAAGTATTTACAACAGTGGGTCTTTAACTCATCAGTAGCGATGTACGAGGTCAGTCGAACAACAATTATTTGAAATGGAAAGTACTTGCTGAATTGTTGAATGAGATAAGATGAACTTATATGAAATGTGGGTGATTGTTACGATGTTAAAATTTGCACAATTGAGTTGTTGGTATTCTGCTGTTGTTGGTCATTCATATTCACTCGGGGAAATTAATGTTCAACGTGAAAAAACAACAACAAAAAATACAAAAATGCAAACTAAACAACTAACAACAGTTGCATCTTCAGGATATGATCATTTCAACATTTTCAAATCAATTTCTGATATCTGTCCGAAATGATACCCAACAGTTTTTGAAGAAAAGGAAATTTTTGCTAATTTACAAAAAACTTCGAACTCGGTTTTCTTCAAAACTGGGCGTTTGAACTCCCTATAACGAATCACAAGTAGATAAATGATATGAGCTATGAAATAGTAACGATTATCTTCAACTGAGGTGATGGTTAGGAGATGATTTTTACATCTTTTTGTCACCGAAAAAAAATGGAGCCAACATTATTATTGCCTTAACTTGCTTAGTGTCGATACAAGGGAGTATTATAAATAATGAAAATGAGTTTTTATTCCAAGATCTACAAGAAAAGTCATTTGAGTTTTACCGGATTGTTTTTTCTGTTATGTCAATTTTATTTCAGTTTTGTCATTTGACGAATAATAACCAACCTTCAACAAGCTCATACTCCATTTTTATTGGATCTACAGACACCATAAACTCATCATTCTTTCTGTTTTTCATGAACTACATTTATACTCAGAATAATTGTTTTAGATTTTTACTTTTTGAGTTGAAAAAACACATAATTCGAAAAAAAAATGACTTTCATTTCATTTTCAATGAAACATTTTTCACCCGCGAAAAGGGATGACATCCACCACCAAGGGATGTGGATTTCTTTACATTTGGAATGTGTGTTTTTCTATAGTGACCAGTTGAAATTTAGACGACATATCTCCTATGATTAAATCAATACGTGAAATCTTAATAACCTTTATGTGAAACCTTATAAACACTACCTAACTGCCGAATCACGATTTTGTTTGGTATTGAGAATGTTCAACAAGCTAGTTCTCCACTCATTTCTCCTAAAGAAATATAAAACCCATGTTTTCGAACGCAATCTGAAATTGATTTACTAAATCATAGTTTTTAATACCGTGTACGAATTCTTTCATGTCTCTGTATGATTTTTTTTCTTTCACAAGCCTAATAAATTCAGTTTTTTTCCAATACTTTCGACGTGATACATAAAATACTTCAAAATTCATTTTGTTCTTCAATATATAAAAAATATCATTGGAAGATTTTCATTTGGAGCAAACTGCAAAAAAATATAGATATAAAATGAAGTTACATCGGTCACAGATTAAATGACTTGGTTAAATACCCCGCACATTTTAGTGTATTTTATCAGAAATGCAATAGTCTTTCAGTTCCAGTTATACTTTTTATCTCATACAAATTTTAACGTCATTTATCAGCTTCGTAGACTCGATAACAACGGAATTGAAAAATATGAATTGATGGACAATACAGGATGTTTCAAATTCAATCCTCACCATTGGGATCACGGAAACTATGAGAGATATGATGATTGTTGATTCCGGGCAAAGTTGCAAATTTTCCTGACTAACAATATGCCGTTGAGAAAGTTCTGAAATTCCGAGTATATCCGGAAAAAAAAACAGAAATTTCAGAAAATGGTTTTAATTTTTTTTCTGGCTTTATTTTTCGAAGGATTCGAAAATAAATTGAACTTCCATATTGCCACTTTTTTCCTGCAACATAATGATGTTTTCAGATTTGCTATCTGACGTTTCGTCTTCCGACCACCAACATCAACTTTATTTTTTTTATTATGGGCGCACATTATATTCTTTCTGTTTCGAATAGAACCAGATTTTAACTTCATTCATAATGTTATCATTCTTCTTCGAAAAATTGAAAACATTGAAAAAAATTAAGTATCATCATAATAGGCTTTGACTTTGATGTTTCTGAATATGACTTTCAATTTGTTAAACTCGATGACATTTTGTTATTGTAAAAGTCATTAAATTTTTGGCGAAAAATTGCTTTCACGAATGAAGAAAAAAGAGATATGATACAAATTTATTACAAATACAATAGAAACAGTGTTAGGACATCGGAAATGTATTTAAACTTGTATCCCGAAAGACGAAAACCACATCGAACTATGTTCAAGTTATTGGATCAAAATCTCACCGAGTTTGGTTCGTTTGAAAAGCCAACAAAAAAATACGGTGACAGAATCTACAATCAAAATTTGATAAATGAGGTGTGTATGAGGTAAATTAGACATTGTGTCCTTTTCAATGAAAATAGAACTCTGAACAAATAACAATAATTAAGTGAAATTTAGAAACAAAAGTGAATCACAGCAAATGCACAAAATGCTGGCCTCATGATAACACAACTGTGCCCTTCTTCGAATATTATTCACTGCTCGATTAATTTCCCTCCCCATCAATCTTCCTAACTCTCTAACAATGCTGTGTTGAAGGTCCTCAATATTTTGATATTTCCTTTGACCATAAACTCTATTTTTCAGTGTACTCTATAAAAATGTATCCATGACATTTAAGTCTAATTCCCACTTGAGGTCGAATTTTTTGGAACTGCTTGGGGTTGTTTATGCTCCAATTGTGTTCGTTATTTCGGTTGAATATCCCACAATTCGTAAAAGTGCTTTCATCTGTTCAAATTACATTTTCCAGGAAAACAGGAAAATCAGGTCTTCCTATTAGCCTATTACAAAATTCTAATCGCCTTTCGCTTTTTTGCTTTTTTTAGATGTCTTCTAGCACTTGTATGACAAATATTCGTTTCGGAGGAAATTTGACGTATACATTTCCCCAGGTTCATGTTCATCTACAAATTATTAATTTTTATTAAAAACGACACAATGTCTAAGTTACCTCATGCATTTATCAAATATTCTATAGCTTCCTGGTCAATTTCGTCTCCGTATTTTTCCTCGGCTTTTCAAATGAACCAAACCAGGTGAGATTTTGATCCAATAACTTGAACATAGTTCGATGCGGTTGTTGTCTTTTGGGATATAAGTTTAAATACATTTCCAATGTCCTACCACTGTTTCTGTCCTATTTGTAATACATTTGTATCATATTTCGTTTTTCTTCATTCGTGAAAGCCATTTTTCGCCAAAAAGTCAATGACTTGTACAATAACAAATCGTCATTGAGTGTAACAAATTGAAAGTCATATTTAGAAACATCAAAGTCAAAGCCTATTATGATATGAATGAATTTTTTTCAATGTTTCCAATTTTTCGAGAAAGAATGATAACTTATGGTACATCATTGAAAAAATAAAATCAGGTTTCATTCAGAACAGAAAGAATCCAATGTATTGCCCGTAAGAAAAAATTAAGTTGATGATGGTGACCGGAAGACGAAACGTCGGAAAGCAAATCTGAAAACACCATTATGTAGTAGGGAAAGAGTGGCAACGTGGAAATGCAATTTATTTTCGAACCCTTCGAAAAATAATGCCACAAAAAATTAATACCATTTTCCGAAATTTCTGTTTTTATCGGGTATACTCGGAATTTCAGAACTTTCTCAACGGAATATTGTTAGTGAGGTTAATGCGCAACTTTGCCCCATTTTAACCATCTTTGTATCTCTCATAGTTTCCGAGATCCCAATGGTGAGGATCGAATTTGAAACACCCTGTATTAACTATTATCTTCAGGTGAAGTTAACTTCTTGGAAATGACAGCATTTTTTCATATTGTAAAATGAACGAGGGCACGAGTACATCATTTGAAGGATCATATTTTTTGATAACACATGAACTCGCTCGAGTTATTTGTATTTTTTGCAATATTTTTCGAAACTTTTCAATTTTATTTTTGCGTAGTGATATTGAAAATATAATATTTGTCAACAGAGAATACAGAGTAATTCCATAAACCTCATATTGGTGGATAGAAAATTAAGCTTTCACATGTACCGGTTCCAATTAAAAATTTCAATAAAGGTGCTGTCACTGCAAGGGCGTTGAGTGGAAAGTTATAAAATCATACTTGAAAAATGTTTCAGAATACTCTTATAATATTTCATTCAGCCAATGAAGAATTTATGCGTTATATCTGAAAACTTTTCAGGTTAAACACCAATATCAACATTATTTCGAAAAACTCTGAGCTGCCTTTTGAAGTTTCAAAATGTATCATAATTCACATAATTAACAAAGAAACAAAAACTCACCTTTACGTCCTTCAGTCCCTGGGAAACATCTGAAGTAATGAAAGTTGAATTAACATTCGTGGGCTTCTTTTTAACACTAGGAAAAATAACACCTCCCTTCCTCTTCTCCACTCTCTTCTCAGAAGTACCACCAGATCCACTAACTTGGTTGAAGTTATTCTGGCCTGATGTTTGAATTAAAGGTGGAGGCAAAGTGGTGTAGCCAACTGGCAACGTGGTATCCGTAACGTAATCTTCGATAAACCCTGTTGATTCATAGCCGTTTATATTCTCGAGAGATGGATCTAATAAAATTTCAGCGGGAACGGGCTTTTGTGCCAAAGTGGCAACATCGTCCTCTTGCTTTTTGAGCCTTTTTTCAACCTTATCCAAATTGGCAATGATCTTGTTGGTTTTAGTTCTCAAGTCATTGTGAATTTCACCAATAGCTCTTTCCTGTCTTTGTGTTTGAGTGAGGAGCTCGTCAGATTTTGGAACCAAATCGTCTACGGAACTCTTCGTTCCTACCACCACATTCCAGACTTCCTCCATTTTTTCCGAAACTGTAATTATTGGCTTGATTTGCTGCACCAGATTATCGATTTTATTGGCTTTGGATGAATCAGGTCTCTGAGTTGTAGTCGTTGCACTTGTGTTATAGTAATAGGTGCCGTACCCCTTAGGATCACCAACTATGGCATGATGCACATCTGTCATCATGTTCAAAACCTTTCCCAAGTTTTCCTGAACTAGGTTGATGTGGAACTGCAATTTCCTGTCCACTCCAACAGTGACTTCTTTCAACTGACCGAGTTCCTTAGTCACATGATTGATCACTTCGGTGTTGAGGGCTTTGGTGATTTCCACAACATTCATACTGACCGAACGTTTCTCACTGGCTTCTGCATTGATATCTTCCCCCTGTAGAGAATTAGTATCCAACTGATTCTTCAAAATACTGAGTTTATCGTCTATATCACTAACTTTTTGATCCAACACTATCAGTTTTCTGTTCAAGCTCGTAGAATCCTGCTCAGGGAACTCATCTGAATTTTTGTTTTCGAATGGTAATCTATTAGGGCTCTGAAACAACTTGGAATCTAAATTTCTCAATTTTGTTATTACTGACTCTGTTTTGTCTATATTACTATTTACTCTAGTATCTAAGCCTTCTACTCTCCTCATCAGATGTTCCACAGCTTTGTCTAAGTTTTCTATCCTCTGAAGTTTTGATTCGAGTGTTGAAATGATGGCTTCGAAAACGTTGAAGAGATATTCTTCCCTGAAAAAAAAATAAACTGTTTACATCATCTAAGTTATCAAATATTTACATCATGAAATTATAATGTATTGAATATTCGAATCGAATAATATTTATGAAAAATATTTATGTTTCATCACATGTGGGAATGATTCATAGGTCCCCAAAACTGATATTGCTATGATTGCTTAACAGGCTTTGTAAATTCAGAATCAGGTTTCATGTATCGGGACACTTCAAAACTTGAGGAAATCGAAAATGATAAATTAGTGATTGCTATTGGGATGCTATTAGATTGAGGTATATATCTATAGAGCTAAACGAAATAAAAACATTTGAGTAGACCAAAACGAAAGGCAACTATAATTATCGAATGGATGACTCACGATGCAAGTTTCAATTTCAAAGGTAATGATGACAAGTTATTGAAGTTTTGGATAAAGACCTTTCATTGGTAATGTTTCCAATGAGAAGATCAGAAAAACAACCTGATCCTCACAGTCAGGACTCTTTCAAATGTAAACGTAATCTCTCTACGACTTGGCTCGATTACCACCAGATATTTTATGCAACCACATGAACTCCTCATGTATTTGTTCAGGTGCAGCTTGACCTAAACAGATCACGTTTCCTTCAGAATAAGTGTGTTTTAGGGTGATTAGCTCAGCTCCTGATTTTTTCCGTCCCATTATTGTCATTTTTAGTGGTACCTAGGAAAACTGGTGAACATTTTATGCCGCAGGAGGAAAGATTTTCATCAGTCTTAGAGTTGTTCGAATGGAATTTGGAGTAGACAAATGTCAAAATTGTATAACAGAATGATGAGAGGAACACGCAGAGAAGATACAATTCGTAACTCCACTCACAAGAAGCGTTCACAATAGGAAACTGTTTCCATGAAAAGTTTAAGCAGATTGTATTAACGGAACTCTCGGAAAAAACACAGTTGTTGCTATAAATATCCTTGTGGCTTAGACTTCACTCCACTCTTTTAAAGTAGTGAAGTTGATTCGGGAGGAGCTGTACCAATTCGATAAGAGAAAAATGAAGCATATAATGAAGCATATCCACAGAAGTTTGATTCTACATTGTTTGTTTCCCGACAATCCCGAGAATATGTAATTTAGAATTTGGAGTGTCTATGTAACAAAATGGTGTTGACTAAAGGCATGTAAACTCATCAGCTGGGTTATTCTGTTGAATTTAATTTTCATCGTAAAAATGTTCAACCGCGATTTTTAGTGATTTTATCATTTCAATTTTGTCATATCCACTGATGGAATAGATGAAAATAATGTTATAACAATGTATGATGGTATTGTTAGTCTTTCATAAGTCTACAGAAAAGTCTTTCATGGCATAAAAATAACTTAATGAACCCATTTTAATGTGATAAATAGAAACCAATTTAGATGGAAGAGATATCAATTCTTTATTGAATTAAAAACGTTAATTATCTGGGCAGTTCATGTACGTTATAATGGATATATGTTTCCTCTGAGCTCCACCTAAAACTTGCCAGAAATTGCTCTGGTGATTTGTATCAGTGGTGAGTTTTTTAAAACAAATCACGATTTATTTTCATCATTTTCATTGCTTTATCAAACACCTATAATATTTTACCATTATGTATTGTATGGTCAAAAAAAATCTAGTCATATATTCACTCATTTGAACTAGCTTTGAAATTTCCAAAAATTCGAATCTCAAATCTATTGACATGTGTTGAAGGTTCCAACAATTTTCCAAATAGGTGGGTGTCGACTCAAATTTGTCTTGCTTTCAATGGCGTAAACTTTACATCAAATAGTTAACCATTTTCATATGTTTTCTATGGAATTGTTTAGTGATTTAATGTATAATAAAAGGCAACTGACGTCTGTCATCCGATTCTTTCAACAGATAATCGCTGATTGGAAAATAACCACATTATTACAAATTTTCTCATACGGTTACAACGTTTATCATTGAGTAATGCTTTAATCAGAAAATAAACACATTCTCTTCAAATGCATACCAACTAGCCGAAGTTACGTAACTCGATAGTTGGTACGGCATTCACCATCATTCATAGAAAGTGAAATATTTCACGTCATTTATAAAATAAAATTAACTTTATATCAAGGCGGAAATGTATTTGAAAGGGACTCGAGTAACTTTGAAAATTGTCTTTGTTTTATGTTATATATAATTGTCCTTGTCTTACGTTATACCAAAATATGTAGCGTATATCAGTACGAACAGCAGGCCGTTTTTTAGCTGATTCCACACTATTGCTATCTCGGAAGAGGTAAAACCTACAAGGTCGGTTGAATCGGACGAAGGTTTTCTAGTTTGGACATCTAGAATAATCTCTTTTCACATCGAGAATGAGTGGTTGTTTCTGAAATATTCGCCAAAAACTAGAATTGTCAAATTTAATTTTTTGCGATACTGCCTCCATTTCGAATGATATGAAAATGAAGCAGAGAAACCTCCGATACTGTTTCATATTTGTGGATCAACGTTCGGAGTTATTCTCTCCATTAGACCATGGCTACCTAGGCCGAATAACCAAAGTTTCGATATCAAAATTTTGTAACAATGCACACAGAACAAACACTATAAACACCGTTTGTGGAGTTCCGTGGTGGCCGTGGTTAGGGACGGATGTGCTGATAACTTCCGCTCACAAAGAAGGTACGGAGATGTCATGTGCTATCGTGGAACTCCGTTTTTGTGTTGTGCTAGTCGATTATGTTAATTACGGAAATGTGTGAGTGTCATTGAAAAAAAGTGATGAATAAAGGACCCCCTTCATTCACGCCGGTATCCAGGCCGGGGTGGTTCAGATAACCACGTAAAGAGGGCTATATATGTGGAAAAAAAAACCAAAAAGTCTCCCAAGCAGGAGGCGACTCCATAAAAACCAAATTGTTTTTATTAATCAAAGAAAAAGCATTGGTCAAATGCGCCTGAAGATAGAAAGCAACGACCATCCAAAATAGAGAGAGAGATAAACATCGTTTTTTATTTTTGTTCTATGTTTGCCGGTTTTGCTTGAGTTACGTAATGACGATCTTTGATGATTTTCAGTTCTGAAAATAGTTTGGATGTTGAATTTAGAAACACCAAGGAAGTAAGGTTTTTGAAGAAAGTGGCGGTTATTGTGAATTTATGATCATATTTGTAATTATATCGTATTGTAATGATAAATGGAATCAATTCAATTTTCAATATTCAGAATTGTCTTTGAACATTTTTTGGATAATCATTATCCCCAAGAACATTTTTGATGAGGTTAATTTCCTTGCGAATTTAAATTTTCTTCGATCGAGAAATAGTAGAATCAAGCGGCCCATTCAGTATCGTGAACTTTCATGTCCTTGTATCCAGTATTTTTCTTTGAATTAATGAATTAATTCATTGATGTGCCAATCTCATCATCACCAATTTATTTTTTTTGAGAGGAATCACCCGTACCGAGCGATGAGCAGAAAAGCCACAAAAAAGACGTTGAGAATTAATGCCCGGACTGGATTCGTTACACGGCTGAAAATTCCGTGTACTTTTCAATTTCGAGACAGTTCAGTTTCATCGAAAGGAAAGCTTCGCCCCAATGTGTCGATTATTTTATCAATTTTTTATACAGCTAGTTGGCCTATTTGATCCTCCACCGCAACCCGCAAGGGTTTATTGTGGCTCACACCTATTTAAACTCGATTGAATAAACCCAGCTTCTCAACTAAGCCAAATAGTTTATATGGTGTGTGATCTTTCAGGTCAGATGGTAGAAGTGTGGTTCTACCAAACTCTGAAAACCTGATTCGGTCCGCAACGGGGCAGGCACAAAGTATACAATACTTTGCTGTTTCATCATTTTTCGACACACACTGCCTTCCGACAGTCCGAGTCTCTGCATATGATGATTCAGACGACAGTGACCTGTAAGGAGGCCTATTAGATATGGTAGTTCATCCCTGCTGTAGTCCAATAACAGTTTGGTTTCAAGGTTCGAAGGGTGAATGATCGCTTTGGAGTGAGGCAATCCTTGAAGATTTTGTCAGAAATATTTGAACCTTCTTGCCATCCAGGTGTTTAATGTTTGTTTGGCAAAATCTAAAGCAATAACAAAGACATGTTCTGGTCCGATGAAACTACTTGCAGCACTCGCCTTTGCAAGAGAGTCGTCAGCAGCCTCATTGCTTTCTAGGCCAGTAGGAGTCAATAGCTTCCAACGCCGCTTGACTATCCGAGAAAATTTTCATCGACTTGTGTGTGAGGTTGGATTCTACCAATCTCTCCACACACAATTCAGTAGCATAGATTTCCACTTGAAATACAGTCACATAGATTCCTAGGCAGGGTTATATCTCTGTTCTTGGTCTGAAACTGAAATCACCTGCACCAGAGCCCGAAGGTGTTTTTGATCCATATGTGAACCAACAACTATCTGCTCTTAAAACTGCCTTCTGTGCAGTCCATCAAGCCTCTCTCTACAGAAGTATGTGGAGAGGAGGGAGTTCTAGAAGGATCTCCATGGGCGCTGATCATGTGGTACTGATGGCACCACTGATGACCAGACAAGCCTGTGTCTGTAAGCCAGAGAGCTTCGCCTGAGCCGTTTTTTGTGAAGCCTTTGGCCACCAGTGATCATTGCTCTGACAATCATCACGTATATCTAATGGATTTGTTTGGGATCTAAACCTTAAGTTTTACCACAATCCCTTCGATATGTTCATAGGGACAGTCTGAATTTTTGTAAAACTTTCTCCAAGTGAGCATTCCAAGTCAATGCCAAGATATTTCACCTCCGTTCCAAAAGGGATGACCTCACCATTAAGGGAAAATGGCGTTAGATCGTCCAAAGTTCTCCTTCTGGTGAAGGGGATTACCACAGTTTTGCTGGGGTTGACAGACATCTACCCCTTCTGTCACCAACTGTGAACCACGTCCATCGTACGTTTGAGGATATTACACGCTATAATTTCGGTAAGAATTAATAACAGTTTTCATTTTATAGATTCATTTTTCTATTTCGACAACAATCCACTTGTCAGACGCTTTTTCTTTGGGAAAATAAAATTTTCCCACCCATTCCACTAGGATGGAAAGAATCACATCGTTGTTGTCATTGTGAATATGGAAATGTTGGTAGTTATGGTTTTGATAAGTTCAGATGATCATTACCATAGCAGCGTAATTATCGCAATAAACTATGGAGAGCAGCAGCAATAGTGATTTTGAGAATGTTCAATGCAGCAGCTGCTGCTATAGCACAATTTTTCCTGAAAAAGTTAAGGTACGGAACCGTTTATGATTTGTTCTCGAAATTGATGTATATGAAGGATGTAATTTTGACTCTGCTGGCACATTATGGAACATGTACTCTATGTTGAAAAGTA
This sequence comes from Leptinotarsa decemlineata, assembly GCF_000500325.1. Taxonomy (NCBI): domain Eukaryota; kingdom Metazoa; phylum Arthropoda; class Insecta; order Coleoptera; family Chrysomelidae; genus Leptinotarsa; species Leptinotarsa decemlineata. The sequence continues at coordinate 235,776 of NW_019289643.1, read as the reverse complement.
CCATTATAGTGCAGAAAAATGTAAACATAGCCACTTTGTCAAAGATGAGAGATTATCGCTTTTCTTGAAAGAAAGAATGTTTCTTTTAGAGTAAAGAAATTAGAAGTCTTCAACAGCAGATCAACAAATTCATTAGGCAAGCAAATAATGAAACATATCTAATGTTAAAGGTGAGTTCAAATTTTCAGGTAACAACAAGTATTAGGTTAGTCGGTACGTGTAGACGGAAAGAACTAACAAAAATGTCAACTGATCTAATAAATGACAAAGAAAACATTTTGCTTGTGAAAATATCAGATTCCAAAACACATAATGAGAGAACTTCTGTTGTAATTGGGCAAGAAAACCTGATGTTGTGTATGCAATATTTTTCCTTACGGTTATCCTACAGATTATTCGTGCATTACAGAAAACATTTTCAATTCAGCCAGTTGTATCCACAGTTTTGGGAATCACAGATCCAGATCAGTGAAATCAAGTCTATTCATAAATATGCAATAAAAATAATTTTCAAAAAACCAGTTATATTTCCATCAAAAGTTTCATTCAGGAAATATTTCTACATTCTACAAAATCAGTACCATTTATATATAAAAAAAAACATTTTACAAGTGGGTACTGACATAATTGAACATCAGTTCAATACAAGATCAAAGACCAATAAATGCTTTCGAATTGCAAAGTGAACTCAACATTCAATGTAAAAACACTCATATGTATCAGTTGTAAAATTTACCATATAATTTCACACAAAATTGAAAAGTCTTTAAAAAACACGATTGCATATTAGATAATACACTATTGTTGACACATTTCTCCATTTCAAATTATTATTTTATTTTTTTTGCATTTTTTTTATGAACAATCTCTCTTAACAGTTGACGCAAAATTCCCAATAACCCTGTCAAACACAAGTGTTTACACTTAGCAGACTGTGTTAAAAGATTATGCATGTACAAACAAGGAAGAAGGAAAGAAAAAAAAATGCATTCATTCATAGACCAACTACATGGTATCGAACATGTCAATTCATACTTATAAAATGATTTTCCAAAGTCGATATGATTGAAAAAAGTTAATATACAATTTGAACTGTTAATGCAGATTCGATAATGAATATGTAAACAAACAAACAAACATGTAAATATACATTAAATACACATATACATAGATCCCTAAAATATAAATATATTTATATACACATATGTATAAATAAAAATGTAAAAAACATAAATTATTTACACACAGATATCCACAAAACGCAATCATCGAAATATTCTTGTAATGTATAATAAGCTTCAGCCAATAAGAAATCTTTCAGTGATTTTTTGAATTCGAGAGTATTACAGGCCTTCATTAGATTAGATTTTAATGTGCGATAAACATTTATATATGTAAATGCAGCAAACTGTCAAAATCTTGTTACTCTTGAAAATTTCCCTGCAAGAATCACGTAGCTTCATATTAAACATCAATCTAACAATACGTTTTGTAACAAATATCCTGTATACTAATGCATAATAAACTTGGATAAGAATACTCTCATGAAGTTTATACCTCAATTGTAAAATTGTGAAGTATGTGAATATCCTCAGACCATGAGAGTGATTTATCAATCATTACACCCAGAAACTTAGTGGAGTTTTGTGTCTGAAGGACTTCACTATCGATCAGATTGTTATTATTGAAATATATAATTTTTGTTTTCTGTGCAATCTGCATCAGTTTATTGGAATGACAATATTTTATCATTTCACTAGTACCGAGTTCAATCGATAGAATCATATTCTCCATAGATGATTCAAAATTGATCAGTTGAAAGCGCCTATCCACATTTATTGGGAAGTCATAGAGAAATAGTGAGAAAAGCATTGGCCCCAGAATTGAACCTTGCGCTACTCCAACATCAAGTGAGTATCTGAATATTTACAGACATTCGTTTGATATTGTACATTTTTGAATAAATTTAAATTTGAAACTGGCATTTTTTCAGTGATTGTTCAACTTCCGAATTTCTTTAAACAGGGATGTTTTTCGGCTGCTCATCCATTGAGAGTTCTCGAAGGTTGAAGTTTCGCCATCATTCGTGATAACATTGTTGAGACCATATGTGCCCGAGCATTGATCACGAAAAATTTTCATCATTCGAGAACGCGTACTAATATGCGGCTCATTCAATATCGTTAACTTTTATGTCTTTGCATCCAATATTTTCCCATGATTTCACGACCGAATCGAATTGATTGATGTGCCAATTTCATCATCGTTGAATCATTATTTTCGAGAACAATCCCTCGGTCCGAACGATGCGGGCAAAAGGCCGCAAAAGAAGCAACAAGAAGTAATGCCCGGACTGAATTTGTTTAAAGAAAGCGTTAATTACACGGCCGAAAATTCCGTGTACTCTTCAATTTCGCGACGGTCCGTTTTCGACCAGACGAAAGCACCGCCTTAATAAGACGATGATGCGGCCGCGAGTGATGAAACACTTCATTAAAGCTGATTGATATCCGCGACCGGGTGCGTTTTTGAATGCGGCTCGCTTTTCGCACATGCACGTCCACTATTATTTATTTCTCGTTAATGAGCATCTTGACGGATCCCGATGCATGTACGACACAAAACCGTTGATCTTGCACGTTGCTTCCAGTCTCACTGACGACATGATTTACCGACGACGCACGTAGGGGTAGTCATTTGTCTTAAAATGCGGACATGAGTGTTGATTTTTCGGAATTTGTCGTGAAACTGGTTATTACCTGGGATAAAGGAATATACGGTAGACAAAGAGTCGCCATTCGTTTCATGTCCCCACTCTACCAAAAGGCGATAGTCCCTTCTTAGTGTTATTCCTGGTGGGATAAAAGACCATTTGGCTACACTTTCTGATTTGTGGTTGCACTGTTGCACCCTTTTTTTAAAATCATGCAAAAAGCGTACCCGTTCATTTAATATTTTAAATGGGTTTATTGTGTTTCAATGCCACGTGATTCTCGTAGATGTCATTTACAACTGTCAATTTCTCATTACTCTCATAGACGTATTTTTTCATTCACCGAAACTGAATAATAATAATAATAATAATAATGTCGCCCCTGAAGCCACAAGAACTGACTTGTTTGGATGAGGAGGTTCATAGTGTTCTAACAGAAGAGGCTGACATCCGGCAAATCAACACCGCCGTGTATAACGTCATTCAATCGCTTTCTGAATCGAAAGGACGAAATCCCGGCCTTGCGGTTCGGAAGATTTAACGACGTGTACACAAGATGGAGGCTAAGATCACGTCGACGAGACAACACGCGTCTCGTATCCAATGTGAGATGCATTACAGGGCGGCCAACAGGCCCTTCACGTCCTCAGTGCGGCAAATAGTCGTCAATCTACGACGTATCCACCACACTTTAAGTCAAGGCTTGCTGTTGACCACCAAACAGCACTGCCTTGATAGGATATGAATGCTAGTGGCTGCTAAGAAGTCACTAGTGAGCGAGCGAGAAGTATAGCCGAAAACCTTAGGTTCCGCGAGAAACCTTCTCGCTTATTCCAAGAGCCTCCACGTGTTGTAGATGATATGCCGACCGCTGATCAGGTGGAATCCTTCTGGAAGGACATCTATGAACACCCGCAGCCACTCAACTTAGACACTCCAGCCCTAGCGCAGTTCGAAGCTTTCAACAGAGAGCTTCGACAGCCTGAGCTCAATGAACTGCGCAACCCGATAACCCCGGATGACGATCGAAGAGCCCTTGTGGGTTCCAAGAACTTTGCTGCTCCAGGCCCAGATGTGTTGAACACTTATTGGTGGAAAAAACTACCAAGCACCCACCGCCATCTGGCCAGAGTTCTCAACTCATGGCTGGACGGAGAGCAGCCGATTCCGGATTGGTAAGTCGAGGGGGGGACCGTTCTTATTTCCAAAGGCGGAGATTTGTCGATTCCTAAGAATTACAGACCGATAACGTGCTTGAATTCGTATTATAAGTTGTTTACAAGCATCTTATACACATGAATACTCACCGCAGTTGACCGAGTGTTCAAGCGGATATATGAGCAGACAGGGTGGAAGAGAGGAGTCGCTGGATATAAAGAGAACCTGCTCATCGATAGATGTGTAACGCAGGATGCAGGATACAATATAAGAGTAACCTCTATATGGCCTGGATCGATTACCGTAAGGCATTTGATACAATTTCGCATGAGCTCATCTTGCATTTGCTCAGATTCCTAGCGGTACCAGACAAAATAGTGAGATACATTGAACAACTAATACCACTTTGGCGAACTCGCTTCACCATAACATCTGGTCAAGCAAGAGTCCAAACAGGGTGGGTCACTTTCAGAAGGGATGTTTTTCAGGGTGATTCCCTCAGTCCCCTTCTCTTCTGCATCTCTCTATTGCCATTATCCGTTGCGCTCAGAAATACTCGAGGATATAATTGTGGCACCCCCGGAAACAGGAGGCACAAGGTCACCCATCTGTTTTATATGGATGATCTTAAACTTTAGAGAAGGATCTCCATCAGTCCTTGAGGGTGGTGGAAGAGTACACGCATGCTATCTGTATGAAATTCGGGATAGACAAATGGCAATGGTCCATCTCAAAAGAGAACGATGCGGGGACTACGTAGATGGAAGCATCCTACACCATATGGATGCCGGAGAGACGTATACTTACCTCGGAGTGGAACAACATCACGCACAAGAGGTAACAGCAGTGAAAAACTCTCTCCGCGGCAAGTATCAGCACAAACTTCGACAGATCTGGTCATCGGAACTGTCGGGGAATAAGTTGCTGCTCGTTTGGAGTAGTGAAGTGGATTCGGGAGATGCTGTATCAACTCAACGTAAAGACCCAAAAAATGATGCCTCTCTATAAGAGTTTGCATCCCAAATCGTCCGTTTCACGGTTGTCCTTCCCCCGACAACAGGGAGGCCGTGGACTTTTGAGCTTGGAGTGTCTACATGACAGAATGGTACTGGATACAGCCTGTGAAGTCGTCAGGAGTTCGGATTCCCTTCTCTGCATGGTCCGTGACCATGAGAGAGCAGGAATTGAAGCATTTCTTTTTAGAGCAGTTGCCCGAGCAGCTGATGACCTCAGTATAGTTTTCGACTCTGAACGAGGTGACCACAACTCTGTCACCGAGTTGGAACCCGTTCAGCAAAAAAGCTCAGATAAAAGCCGCACAGATCATCTTACTTATGCGGAGACACAAGGATAAGCCAATGCATGGGGTCTTCTTCAATAACATTGGAGACCTTGGATTATCAGAGCGCTTGACGTTCGCTTTTCTCAGGCCGAGAGGGCTGAAGTCGGAAACTGAGGGGTTCATCATGACTTGCCAGGATGGTGTCTTCAACACCTTAGTCAACCGCAGTCGTGGTAGACTAAGGTTCCTGACACAAGGTGCAGGGCCTGCCACGAGGCGTTCGAGACCCTATTGCACTTGCTATCAGCATGTCCAGCATATGCGCTATCGGCCTATATCCATCGACATAACGCGGCCCTGAGAGTGCTATATTATTATCTACGGCACTCTTCCGGTATCGACGAGACACCGGTGTTGCCCTACGCTCCGGGGAATATTGAATCCGTTGTGGGGAACGAGTAGTGCGGAATTTATTGGAACTATTCGTTCCCCACCCTCAGGCTCATGCAAGCCAATAAGCCTGATGTAGTCCTTCTCGACCACCAGAGCAAAACGATATTTGTCGTGGAGCTTTCATTTCCTGGCGAGACGAATATCTCCGAAAAGAGGGAAAAACGGATGAAATATCGAGATTTTCCCTTTGAACTCCGCAGGCTCTATCCAGACCACTCTGTCAAGATGGTTGTTCTGGTGGAATGATGCATTTTCTACTCTCGAATCTTAAAATCATACTGGCTTGCTGCAGAAATCTTTGCTGGATAGATGCAGAAGGCTGTCATTCTTGGATCACTGCGCTTGCTCAGGATACATGATTCTCGGACCCAATGATCACTTACCCCACGGTGTGGGGAGTGGTCGTTGGTTGATAATGCTGGCGCGCCCTCTCGAATGTATCGGGGCTTCGGGGGATAGGGCCTGACCAGCGCATACTACGGTAAAAAAATAATAATAATGTTAAATTTATTTCCCATCAAAAAAAAACAAGAGAACAAACAAAAATTTTACAAGAGAGAGAGACAGAGAAAAATACACTTTGTATTCGATGTACAAATGGCTTTTGGTCCAGATCGCGAAAATGAATAAAAATAATTATATTAGGGCTTGAAGAGAAGGAAAGATAGGAGAAAAAAAAGATGAGTTAATATACCTATAGATATAGAGATATATCAATAGCTAAAATCTTTTTCGGCGCGAACCTAGTTATTCTGAATGCTGAACAACTGACAACAGTCTAATCAATTGGTGAAATTCTGAAATTCTGATTCGATTCTTATGGAGAACAGTGAAATAACAACGATATTAAACTTCTTTCTGTCCTTATATTTATCTTAGGCAATACAAATTTTATATCTGCATTGTAATTGTTTGCATTAAAATTGTGATATGTCATTGAAACAGAGCAGAGATCGGCTCTCTGAGGCATATTGAGCGACTTCTCTGATAAACGGAACCGAGTACATGAAAAATCTTTCTTGAAACACGTTATTTTAGTTCGCTCAGTTTGACCAACAAACTTTTTGTCACCGCTCTCCCTAGCATGAGGGAAATGATGCAGTGTCAAATGGTTTCCAAATTGAAAAGAAAGTTTTCTTCATGCAAGGCTGAGTGTTCCAGGAGGTTAGCAGGCCACCCATAGGCTCAGTTGGCGATCAGTGAGGCTCAAGTTTCATCCACCGTTCGGCACAAGTCGCATAGTTTCCTCACTGGAATGAATCACTTTTGCGATCATCTTTGGCAACAGACAGAGGATATTTGTTATACATGCTGCCTTATTTCTTCGTATATTTTCTTCATATTACTAGAAATGTGTTTTGAAATAATATTTTCACCATATTTTTTCAATCTAATATTGCCTAGTCAACTCAATATAGTCCCATCATTTGATCCTGAACAAGACATGAATAAACACATTCAGCGGTATGTAGGTACCTTTTCATTTTCAGTAAATGTCCCCAAGCGATGTGTTGGTCCTCATATTGTGTGGGCCAAATAAAAATAATAAAACATCGGCTGGAATTAATCTGATCAGTATTATAGACTTTAATTAGTACGTTAAACTTTCGCCTGAAGGGCGTGTTTTACCTACCGCATGTTGTACACAAGAGTTTTTCTCTCGCTTACGTTTTGTTTAACATATTCATTTAATACAAATTCGATTTAATGGAGGCAATGCTGTCATCATAAATCAGCATCTAAAATAATTATTTTCTGTTGCTGGAATGGCGAGTTTTTATGAGGAAATTATAATTCCTTGGGAACGAATTCAGTGGGTTGTTCAGAAGAATTATTTATACACGGTGAACTGATTTCATGTACATCCTAAATAATCGACGGCGGTATTTATAATAATTGTCATTATATAATACTGGAGATTGCCGATTTCATATGCATACCAAGGGAAATGGAGTGGAACAAAGTCGAATAACTACTATTAATATGAACTACTACACAATGTCCTCGCTGAAGAAAACGAACAGGTGGTTACTATCACCTACAGATAATAGCATATAGTATAATAATATTATACAATATTATAGATTACCAACTAAAGGTCAAGTTTTTCAACATTAAAAAAAATCTTATTTTCATATTATTGCCGATCTCTGTAATGTTTTGTTTTTTCATTTCAATGTTTTTAGGCTATTTTACCGTTGTTTCATCATTTTAAGAAACAATATTATCCAAACAAGGCCATATTTACAAAGCTTTTATTAATATTTCAATTTTTATTTGTTTGGTTGTTGCTTGTATGTTATTTCTTTGTAATTTCAGTTTTTTATTTAATAAAGTTGTTATTTTCGGTTGATCTTTTTGATTTTTTTCATGGGTATCGAATCAATTTTTATTATATTAGACAATGGAAGTCCAAACTGATGAAATAGTAAAATTTCATTTTGTAAGTTCCCGAATTGAAAAAAACTCGATAACTGTCAGTCTTCATTTTCTTTTCAGAAATAATCATTTCTTTTTATAAGACCTGCGTATATTCAATATGCCTGAAGCATTGTCAAAACAGTCTCAACAAATAGTAGCGTCTTTAAAAGACTACTTTGAAGGAGAACATGGGAATGGAGGACCTTTACTTCCACTAACTGCTGTTAGAGACGTAAGTTATATTAATAGTATTAATTACATCTATAAGAACTAAACAAAATTTTTACAGCGAATATATAAATGTTGGGTTGGATTAAATATTTGTCGAGTGTTGATTTCAGAGGGTTGCAGATGCCTTGAAGTTGAGTATTACTACTGTAAACCGTATTGCCACTAAATCTAATAGAGGTGAAATATTCAGCAATCCATCGAAGCAGTGGAAACGGGCGAAACCAGTTGTAAATATTGATGATTTCGATCAAACTGCCATTCTGAATGTGATCTATGATATGTACAAAACAAGTAAGTATTTTGTATTGATTTATTGAATATACAATATTTGACGACAACAATAATTGAAAGATGAACTAGAAGAACGTGATCTTCTCAAATGCTGTGAGACATCTTTATGGAAAATAAAAAATAAGATCCACGTCGTGGTTTAATGGAGCTGCCTAGTATTGCAATGAAACATATACAATTTTTACATGATTACATGTCACTTAAGAACGAGGGATTACGCTAGTTTGTATTCTTGGATGAAACTTGGATATTCAAAGATGGTGGTGCAAGGTAAATACAACTATAAAATGAACACAAAATACACTAACTGATTTTTTTTATTTCAAGATATATTGTATTTCATGCTGGATGCAGTACAGGGTTTATTCGTGGAGCAGACCTAATTATTTGTTCATAAATAAAGAATTGTGATTACCACGGCGAAATGAACCAACCAAATTTTCTGCATTGGTTTGAATACCAACAAAGAATAAATTTAGAAGAGCCATCAGTTAGAGTCATGGATAATGCAGGTTATCACAGCACTGTTGTTAATGAAGCCCCAACAACAGCATCGAAGAAAGCTGATATCCAAGAATGGTTATCAAACAACATTCCCTTCGAAACTACTTTTCTCAAACCACAAATGGTGGATTTAGTTACAAAATAAATGAGATTGTTATTCGAGCTGAATCAATATACATTATAAATTTACGTTGTAGCAATAAACCAGCACCTATTCATGAAGCTGATACGCTTGCAGAAAAATATGAGCTTAGTTTTTCACCGTATCACTACATGTTTAATCCCATCGAACATATTTGGGGATTAACAAAATATTTTTATANCGTATGTTTCACAGACGCAGATGCTGATCTTCTGTACATTCAGATGTGTTGCATTTGAAGCCATCTAGATATTTTTGCGTCATAATGGTTTTCTCTCTGTGCTTAGCACCTTGTTTCATGTACGCCGTCGCTAGATGCCTATATTTGAAGTATTCGAAGCATCTTCCTGATCAGTGTTTGTTAGGCAATACTTGGGGGGTGCCAGGTTCTGGTCCAATGAAACGGCTCACATCGCCTTCCCTTGCATGGAAGCCAACATTTGTTGCTAGGCTAGTATGGGCAGCATTTTAGACCAGAAACAACTATCCTACTGAGGATAGTGTTTGATTAGTTCAACTCGATCTAACTCCTCTTCATCTCGAAGGTAGTCTGTATCTTACTTCAACGACATTTGTGCTTCCGTAAAGGTGTGATTCTTTTGTTTCCACCTATCTGTGGTATACTTATCGAGTTTTCTCGTGTGTTTTTCATGTCTATCTAGGTTGTCTTTCGTTTTGGATTCCTTCAATTTCCTGGTCTTATGTTTTCGTGCAATATACCCTAGCCATATTTTGAAGCGGTTTTTCAAGCTCGGGTTTATATTTCGGTATATAAAGAAAGAATGCCTTCTTCTACATCTTCTCTGTCTGAGTCTTCACCGAACTATGTTCGTCATTAGAGACCCCACCATAATAACTATCGAATTCATCAGCACTCGTAGCAAAAAACCGTCAATTTAGATATCAAGGGGAAGTTCAAAACCAGTGCCAGTAATATTTTAGGTTTAAACCCCTTACCCCCACTTAATAATTTTCAATGGCACACATTGTAACACATCATTTTAAAGATCTTAAAAATTCTCACTCAACCCCGTTTAGAAAACTGAAATTGGTTGATCCGTTCTCGTAAAATAGGTAAAAAAGAAAATTAATTATAACAAAATGCAAAAATTTTTGGAACCGCTACCACTGACTCAATAACGGTATCTTAATGTCTCTTTTTTACACATAGTTTTTTGCTTTAGCTGAAAGTGAGATGAGGGCACACAGTTGCTTCTTGGCGTCAGTTACAATTAAATGGTGAAAACATTTATCAGAATTAGTTATTCCTGATTTTAAACTGTTTGTCAAGTGGTGTCAGTTGCACTGACAGTAATACAAATCGTAATGGTGTACACTTCACAAGAAAGATTATTCTTCAGCAAGTCAGTGAGGATGACTATGATAGGAAAATTGAATTTTGTGAAATAATGACTGCGAGAATTCAAAATGACCCAAATTTAATACAAAAAATTTGCTTCAATGATGAATCAACTTTTTTTCTTAATGGCTTTGTAAATGAGCATAACTGTAGATACTGAGATAATGAAAATCCACACATGTTTCGAGTGGATCATACGCAATATCCACAAAAAATAAACGACTGGGCTGGAATTCTGGGAAACGAAATAATTGGCCCTATTTTTATTGAAGAAAATTTAACTGGTAAATTGTATTTGAACTTATTGGAAAATGTAATCGATCCAGTCATAACACGGTCTTTAGAACGCCAAGTTGATGAAGAAGACAACCCACTCTTGGATGAACAAAATTTACATTTTCAACAGGACGACGCATCGCCACACTATGCATTGCATGTCCGACAGTGGCTCGATCAACGGTATCCTGACAAATGGATTGGCAGAAGAGGCGCTCTGGAATGGCCGGCGAGATCTCCGGATTTAACGCCATTGGATATCTTTCTCTGAGGTTATTTGAAGACAATGGTATACAAAACTCCCCCGCAGGACATTCAGGATCTAAGACACAGAATTACTGACACATGCAGACAAATTAATAACGAAACATTTACAAAAGTCCGACAGGAATTCGAGAATAGATTGTACCTGATAAAGTAAGGTACATTTATTCAACTGCAATAGCTATTATTTTATTTTTTATTATAATTAATTTTCTTTTTGTCCTATTTTACGAGAACGGATCAACCAATTTCAGTTTTCTAAACGGGGTTGAGTGAGGATTTTTAAGATTTTCAAAATGATGTGTTACAAGAAAGGGGGTGCCATTTAAAATTATTAAGTGGGGGTAAGGGGGTTAAACCTAAAATACCACTGGAACTGGTTTTAAACTTCCCCCTCGATATCTGAAATGAGGTGTTTTTTGCCTACGGCAAATTGTCCCTGCTAAACGAAGTACTAGGGGCGGGAAGTTTTGAAATGAAGGCACTACATACAATTACAGATCACGAATCAATGCCAACTGCTCATGTTAACGGAAATAATTGATGGATAACAGAAGTGAGATTCGAAACATTAGCATCAGTAACTGCCTATCGAGATGGTACTGAAAACAACTATGCACCATGAGAAGAGATAGAAGTGAAAAAATTCCAGTAGCTTCGCTGTCGTTATCTAAGGTTTAGCAGAGGAGTCAGAGAAGGCAGTTTTCATCCAGACATAACAGTCATGGCAAGAGAAGTGAACTAGTTGAATATTTGAAAAAAGAACAGTTCAGTGGAGTATTATTGTAGTATGTTATGGTCTGCGTAGTTATTCTATTCCAAACTTTTTTCATATATGTGTCGGCATATGCCAATATTTATGCGATATCGTTTGTTACCAAATAAATTTCAGATCTCCTTCAGATCTACATATTTTATTCCGCCAAACCTACATCAAGCGATAACCGAACACGATAATTGATTTATTACTTCATGCTGCAGTGTTTGCATGTGAAAATAAATCAGAATAATATATCGTGTAGAAATCGGTCAGCGGTATGTGCAAGACGTAAAATTAGTTCCTCATTAAATTTTCGAAAAGACCACACAAAATTTAAAACTTCTTCGCACGCAAACCGCTACTCAGTATCATAGGATGGCTTAGAGAGGTGATGCTACATTAATAAGTTAAATCACCTCGAAATATAATTCGATATTTTTCTTTGGGTGGCAAGGCGGAAATGAAAAAGCTTTCTGTCTATTTGTTTATGGTGATTAATATTTGGAGAAAGATAGCTTCAGGTATCGTGCTCCAAATTGAGTCATCCAGTGTGAATTAGATGTGACTAGGTGCCACCGATGATTGAGTGTCTGGCATAATTGAGTAAGTACCACCCAAATTCATATCTGAAAATTTATTTCGGTGAATACCTCCGAGGAAGCTTGCATAAGATACAATCAGTAAAGGTGCTATCCCAAATTTGTCATTTGATTTGTAAAAGGAAAGCTAGTAATCAAGGGAATTGTAGGGTTTTTTCTACAACTATTCAGTTCAGAAACATTTCATTTCGTTACTGATTTTTATTTTTTTACACACTTTATATTAGTTTTACGTTTATGTATGTATGTATGTTTCTTCGTAACTCTCCTTTTAATTTCATATCGGGATATGTATTTGACAGAATTATCTACATTATTGCTTGATCTATTCGCGGACAGATGGCACTGTTCGTAACCTTGATATAATTCGAACTCACTTTACATGTATTTCTTCATTTGAAAACACTATTTTTTTCATTAACACGCGCGCCTGCTGCCTTATTTGTAACCCTCCTTTGCGCGCCTGCTGCCAGGGGCTTGGTAGCTGATTTTCACGATCCCTCTCCGGAATCGAAAAATATCAATGGTCATTTTTCAAAACAATATACGGCTTATTGATCCCAAAATTTAGATGAATAAATAGTTTGAAAAGACTTAAAAACACGCTTTTCTAGCATACGACACTAAAATATGAAAAATAAATATAAACTAGAAAACACGCTTTTGAAGAACATCGAACAAAAAAGTTAAAAATATTTTATTTCAAGCTTAAAACAATAACGAACGGAAAATACTAGTATTATTGTGAAAAAAGCATGGGCGCTCTGTGCCATATTATTTGTATATATTTTAGTTCGATGTTCTTTAAAAGCGCGTTTTTTAGTTTTTAAATCTACATTTATTGTATTATAAATTCTAGTTAGGAAATTAACTTTTCATAACTCTTATTATCGAGCAGTCGTCCATCTGCTTAGGTTTTTGTGTTAATTCTTTTATTTTAACAGTCGCCACTTGGGGATGTTTCAAGAAGGTACTCATAGTTAAGGATTTTATGTATTGAGACAAGGGCCTAAGTGGTCGACCCTTCTCGAATATATTTATGACCTCGACAAAAACTGTTAGTGGTGATTTCTCAAGAGTTAATTTCAAACACATGTTTTAGCCGATGCTTTCATTTGGTTCTGAGATTTCGACCAGGAACTAGTCCCAATTCTAATTCTCATTCTCCTAGCCACGAGGTTACACTATTTTTTTGTTTGTTTATTTGTTGGTGTTTTAATAAATTATATTATTTGTAAACGCTGTGTCCGCCTGATTGATAATTCACGTATCACTAGTCCCGACAGAATAAAGACTAATGACAGTTTTGAAAAAATAGCTAGAATATTTCCTGAAAAGACTGTAAGTAAACGTAAAATCTAGAGTGTTTTACTAATATTTTTCAAAGAAAAACTGTTTTTCTTCATCTCCTTTAGACCATCTGATTTTGATACACCTAATAATCCAGAAGTTATCACTTGTCCGAAAAATTCTTTGACTCAATGAATCAATTAATTTTTTGACAGTAGTACATGACACCAGACTAAATGCTCAAAGAGAAAATAATACTCACGCAATTAGTGATACATGACTCTCTTAGATATAAACATGATTAGCATTTATTTACCAGATTATCCCCTCATGATGCCAACCCAATAGATGGAATGTGCATCAAGAAATGTGTGGCAGTTCTCTTTGTGTCGAAAAAGATTCCAGTTCCATCATTCAATGAATATGTATGATTGACATTTTTGCATATTTTCCCGTTGAAAGATAGTAGAAGATTTCACGGTGTCAACAATTCTATTGATGAAAAATCATATCAACCATGATAATTATGATAGAATTTTCAATGTAAATACTATTTCAAACGCGTTTCGATGCACGGTAGCTTCATCAGTTACTGATATATCAAATTATTCCACAATGTCCTCTATATAACAGTGGATAATGACAAAACTCATTGAGTAACTGACTGAATCTGGTTAAACAGGTGAATTTTACTTGTGATGTACTGTTTGGAAGTAGTAATGAATATTACTGGAGTTTTATCCCAACACCAAACTGTTACTTTTAACACTTCGATACGTGTTTCGATTACCAAGTGATCATCTTCAAGAGGAAGATTAAAATTGTGAATTTTGAATAAACAATTAGGTACAATACAATATCACTTCTAGGAAACAGGTAAAATATGGGCATCTTATGTCAAAATCCAATTAGATAAATGATTGATACTGGCAAAACAGGTAGCTATAGAACGCACAATTGAAACAAAAGTATTTCTAAATACGTAAATTGAATTGTATCAATTCTGTTTATCATGGATTTTCATCAAGTATCGACCAATTCAATCGTTTATATTGACCAATGTTTATATTTACCAATGAAAGGAGATCACCACTAGGCCTCAATTAGTTCTTTTCTGCCAAATCCATTGCCCCAGATAGCTTTTATGAAGCAATAGTCTACAGGTGTCCAAAGACATTTATTTACTTATATACTATTCTACAGGTTACACCCAACTACTGAACAGGGATATAAGTCAAATCACAATACAGTATAATTACAATAAAAAAAAATCAATACAGTGTATTGTATGATTTTCACTATAAAGGGTTTTACTAAAACCGCGACACGTGTTTCGCTATACAATAGCTTTCTCAAGCATTCTTGAGCTCAAGCTCAAGTATCGGCCACTTCTATTCAACAATTACAATAAGTTAAAAGATAAAAACAATACATAAAGAATTAGCTGAAGTAAAAAGACCTAATCTCAGAGATGGAACAGTAAAAAATGTCGAGCTGACAACTTGCAGAATTGCATTTGACATACATGTTATGCAGAGGTGAACGTTTCAGAATATTTGTACGTGGTATTGGCAGATAAAGAGGATTAACCGCTCTAGAGGTTGGTCTAGATACATTTAAATTCAGTTTTTGCAGAATATGTGGTTCGATAATTAAATTATTAATCAGTTTAAAAAGAAAAATTGTGTAGTGACAATCACGACGGCAACTCAAGCTATTCATAGCATGTCTAGCTAACAATGCATCATGGGGTAATCCAATTGGTGGATAGGTATTGTCTGATCTATAGAAGAGAAGTTTTAGGAAACGACGTTGTACTGATTCAACTTTCTCTATTTACAACTGATGAGATGAATTCCAGGTTATGGATGCATATTCTAATTTTGATCTGAGAAAGCATAGTATAAGGTAAGGATCCGCGAAATCTCTGGAGATTCGTGCAATAAATCCATACATCCTGTTTGCAGCAAATAGAATGGCTTCAATGTGTGGTACGAAGGAAAGTTTTGTGTTGAAGGTAACGCGTAGATCGGTAAATGTGCGAGGCCGATAATGTGGAATATCGTTTATTAAATATTGATATGAACATGGACGATTTTTTAGTATGTACGTCATTACATCACATTTACTCACGTTTAAAGGAAGATTATTGCGAAAACACCATTGCTCAACACGTTTCAGATTAAGGGAGAGTTGAAGATAGTCCTCGATGCCATTGATCTCATAATATAAATTCAGGTCATCCGCGTATATCAAACAGTTGATTTCAATTACCTCAACTATGTCGTTTATGAAGGCGTTAAAGAAAAGTGGACCTAGGTTGCTTCCTCGTGGAACACCCGAGGTAGCTGCCTATTCCACGGAATTGAAGCCATTGAATATAACATACTGACGCCTGTCAGTGAAGTATGATATAAAAAGTTGAATCAGGGTCAGAGAAAAGCCGTACCTGTACAATTTCGATAACAGTAATCTGTGATAAAGTCTGTCAAACGCCTTAGAGGAGTCCGTATTCATAAAAAATCAGTTTGGGATCTCCTATCAATGGTTTCAGAGATATTTTGGGTAACATTGAAAAGGTTGGTGATTGTCGAACGACCTTTCATAAAACCATGTTGAAGTGGTGTAATTTGTGGATCACCTGTGCATCATCCTACATTTTCATCCAATTTTTTCATCACCGGAAGGCCTAGTTTCAAGAAATTTGACACCGGTTGCTAACTTCAACAACGCCTACTGCACTGCTGAGACAAACAATTTCATGAACCATCATAAAGATGATTTAAATAAGCGAAGTGTTTAAATCATGATGAAAATTGAAAAGTTAATCAAGTACTAAAACAAAGTTCCTACAGTGAAATGTAAGTCGGTATTATTGATCAAATCTGAATTCAATGAACAGTATTTTTGAAGTGTTTCGTTTGAGCAATGTATCGCGCCCCTCGCCCATTCTACGGTCGTCATGATGGTCCTACCGAGAGGACTATTTGCAATGTAGTGGATACATTTGAGTCCACTGGTTCGGTGTACTTCCGATCAACACCCGTACGTCGATGAAACGCACACTATCACAGACATCGCTGCTGTCTGTGATAGTGTGCAAGATAATCCGAAGCAGTCGATTTTGAGTTGTACACAAGAACTCGGCTTTTCGCAGACCACAACTTAGCGAATTTTGCGTCGTGACTTGGGCCTGCACCTGTACAAAATTCAACTGACCCAGGAACTGAAGGTGAACGACCATAGACAACGACTGTGTTTGCTGAATGGGCTCTGGAGCAGTTGGCTACTGACCCTAATTTTCATTGAGCGATGAGGGTCCATTTTTGGATGAATGGGTACGTGAACAACAACATTGTCGAATTTGGGAAGGTAACAATTCACATGAGATCCAAGAGTGTCCAATGTATCCCGAAAAAGTCACTGTTTGGTATGAATTTTAGGCTGGCGGTGTCATCGGTCCATACTTCTTTGGGAACTACGTTGGGCCGGCCATCAGTGTCAACGGCGAGTCGATGATTACCAACTTTTTGGACACCTGGACACCAACGGAATTTTTTGAAAACAACTTCAATAGTGGTGAATGAATAATTTCCTGTTGGTTTTTTCAAAAAATTTAATATTTGCAGTTATTGAATTCCAGAGATTCTAGTAGGTAGAAATAATTTTCTTCAGCTCAAAACTTATTTCACTACTGGGCTGTATAGTCTGGGGTCTAATACATAGATGGCGCTGGTCTTATAGCATTCACTGCTGTACATACCTTCATGAAAAAGCTGATGAAATTTTATGATAATCCACTCATAAGTTTGTGAGTTATTGTGCTAAGAATGATACTACTTTTATTATTTTCATAACAATGGATCAAAAACAAATTCGTGTTTTAATTTTACACTGCTTCTTGATGGGAAAAAATATAGTTCAAGTGGAGCAAAGGATTGGAATTTGTAATGAAGACTTCGCAGAAACAACAATTAAACATTGGTTTGCTGACTTCAATTGTGGTTTTAGAGACACCGATGATCCAGAACGCAGTGGACGTCCAAATGAGGCAGTAACACCAGAAAACATAAAATAAATCCACAAAATCGTTTTGAATGATCTGAAAGTGAAGTTAGCTTACATTGTGAAGATATAAAAAGAACTTGTGGGCTTTATATTGCATGGGCCTTTGACTATGTACATCTGTATATCAAAAACCCACACACACAGGACATTATCTGAACCAGAAATCCAACCACCATCAATAGACTAAGAGAGAAATCATCAAGACTCTACTAGACCGTGCTTTCGGACTCTGTAGTACAAAGGAAGGTCTCGAAAAGGAACTAGGCATCATCAAAAATGACCTTCAACGGAATGGTTACTCCAGAGTGATGGTAGAACAGGATTTAGCTAGAAGACAGCAAGAGCTCCACAAGGAAGAGAAGCCGACACAACTAGTACTTGTACTTCCCTACATCAGAGGATTATCGGAAAGGATAAGACGGATTGGGTCCAAGTATAACATCAGGACCTGCTTCAGATCTGGGAACACTATCCGTAGCATCCTCACGAAAACCAGGCCACCAAACGCGGACTGCGATTCCAAGAATTGCATTTACCGGATACCCTGCGAGTGCGGAGAATCATACATCGGTGAAACTAAGAGGCCATTGAAAGTTCGCATTGCTGAGCACAAGAAACACATACAGCGAGGGAAAACCAGCAAATCCGGAATAGCAGAGCATGTTAGGACTCATCAACATAACATAACAAGTGGGCTCTTGCTGAGATCATCCACAAAGAGGAACATTGGTTTAGGAGAAAATTCAAAGAAGCCGCGTATATGTTGTCCAACAACGCATTTTGCCAAGCTAGCGTAGAGATACGTAACATATGGAAACCTCTAATCAAGCGAAGAAAGACCAACTCCCGCCAAACGGTCATCTAATGGAGCATCTAAAACTAATGAAGCGGAGAGAGGGAAGAGGGGATAGGTGAAAGCACTAGAGTGACCTATAAATAGTCAGATTTCGGAGGAACAAGTCCAGTTATCACCCGAAGACGATTGTGGATACTAATAATCGAAACGTCGTGCCGTAACTTGGTTTGGAATCTTTTGATTTTTTTTTTCTTTTTCTTTTTTTTAACAATATTTTTTTAATTTTTCAATTTCCAGCTTGTATTGATATTTAAGTTTTTTATTTCAATTGGTTGTTGCTTGTATGTATGTTATTTTCTTGTAATTTCAGTTTTTTGTTTGATAAAATTGTTATTTGTCGGTTAACCTCTTTAATTTTTTTACAGATTCTTTCAGGGATTTCAAATCAATTCATATTATATTAGACAATGGGAGTCCGAACTGATGAAATATGAGAAAGCTCTGTTCAACGTACGCGAGTTCACTCTTGACCAAAATCAAGAAAGTCTTGACAATTCTGAGCAGTGTTTAGCCATGTTCAAACATGACACACCGGAGTTTTTCTTTCGATATGTGACAAAGGATGAAACATGGATCCATCACTTCACTCCAGAATAGTGGAGAGCAACTGGTGAACCTCATCCAAAGTGCCCGAAAGCACAACAATCGTCTGGAAAGGTTATGGCCTCGGTATTTTGGGATGTGCGTGGTGTAATATTCATCAACTATTTTGAAAAGGGAAATACTATCAACAGTGAATATGATATAGCGTTACTGAAGCGTTTGAAGACCGCATATGGCGAAGAAAAAAATTGTTCCATCAGGACAACGAACCGTGTCACAAGTCAATCAAAATAATGGTAAAATTACATGAACTGAACTTCGAAACTTCGAATTGCTTCCACATTCACCGTATTCGCCAGATTTGGCTCCCAGCGACTAGTGGCTTGAACAAAAAATACGTGTTTTCCTTCTTAGGCCCGGGACTTCTCAGCCCATGTGTTATGTTCGGAGATTCTCGTTCTCAAATTTCTTGAAGTCCTTTCTATAAAAAATTTTGGGCATGGTCACATGCTACTTTGTAGAACTTTGGTTAATGTTATTTTTTGTTAGTAGTCTTTTATTTTTATCCGATGATTTTCCTGTATATGTTAGTGTTTCGTAGTTGTAAGTGTCATTTTTAATGTGAGGGCATACTTGATTAATGGCCAGTTTAAAAAGTTTTTTGTCAAGGACGTGATGAATCAAAAAATTATATATTATTAAAGAGATATCCACGGTACACAATCGGAGCGGGAATACAAAAATGCATATAATGCAGGTACAACATTCGAATGTGTGCATTTCACAAGTAATTCATATGCTCTATCTCTCTCTGATATGTTAATTTGAGGTGAATGCTCGGTTGGTGCATTATCAGCCTTTTGAAACATCCGTTTTTATCAAAATAACAATTAGCATACTCGTATTTCAATTAATCGAACATATGCTTGAGAAATACTCTATCAAAAAAATGTATCATTATATTATCTTGCGACATTTGTGGCTATAAGTTCCTGAACGTTCATTTTCTCTTAGGCAATGTCTTTAATAAAGATATGTAATTAAAGTTAAACATTAATTCATTTTATTCACATGTGTGCCGATACGTATAAATCATAAAATTTTATTGCGGTACGTTTATTACTGTTTCTAATTATTTCATTACATAATAAGGTATACGTTTCATTCATATATATTTTCCAAATATAGAATATGTATCTGTACTGTTTCTATCCACTGATGTACAGGAAAATGAGAAAAAACTATGTTTTTCAACCGATGCCACTTCTATGTTCAATTGAAAGTATACACGATTTTCGAAGCAGTCGAAGAAACATTTCGATGTGTGAAAGTTATATGTAATAACCAGAAACCCATGTTTTGATAATTATTTCAGATACACAGGGTGTTGTTTTTTTCTTAAATGGTGAAAAGGATATGTTTTTTATTTAGAAATACAATTCTATTTTTTCTCCGTTTCATAAAAACTCAATGGTCAAATTCTGTCATCGTGTTCTATGGTACTGTTTTTGAGTTGCGGATAAATTTGGCCTTGGTCAAACTTCAATTTTTCGAATATTTCTGTTACTGCGATCGCAATTTTGAATATTAAATACATTTATATCGACTGAAATATTCATATATCTATTTTCTTATATCAACTGAAATATTCATATACTGTCTATTTAAAAAAAAATGACGTGTTAAACATATATATTAATTGTTATACTTCACTAACTGTTTTTTGTGCATACATGTTATGAACTTTTCACCATTTGCAAATAAATTCATAGTTAGGCTAGGTCCAAAGTTAGTGGGTCTTTTCCACCCTCCACCGCAACCCCCAAGGGTTTATTGTGGCTCACACCTATTCACACGAAGCCGATTAGTCTTTCAGGTCAGATGGTAAGAGTATGACTCTGCCGAACTCTAAAAACTTGATTCAGTCCCAAGTGGGGCACGCACAAAGTATGTGCTCTGTTTTTTCATCATTTTCCAAACAAAGGCGACCGACACTGTCCTCCGATAGTCTCTGCATATAATGATTCAAATGAGAGTGACCTGTAAGAAAGCATGCTAGACATCGTTCATGCCTACCGTAGTCCAACAACTGTTTGGTATCAAGCTTCGATGGGTGAATAAATGCCTTGGAGTGAGCCAATCCTGGAAGATTCTGCCCGAAGTCCATAAATCTTCTTGCCCTCCAGGTGTTCAATCTTTGTTTGGCAAAGTCTAAAGCGATGCCAATGACAGGTTCTGGTCCTATGAAGCTTCTTGCAGCACCCTCCTTTGCAAGGGAGTAAGCAGCCTCATTGCCTTCCAGGTCAGTATGGCCAGGAATCTAGACCAGAAACAATCTGTTAAGTCTTTCTATCGAGGAGAGTCGTTTTTGGCAATTTGCTACCAATTTAGACGTTGGTCGGTAGGGGCCAAGAGCTTCCAACGCCGCGTCGCTTGACTGTCCGAAAATATTTTTATTGACTTGTATATGAGGTTGGATTCTTCCAATCTCGCCGCACACAAAAAGCGTAAATTTCCGCTTGAAATACAGTCACATAGGTTCTTAGGCAGGTTAAACCTCAAAATAGGTCTCAGTTTCGATGACTACCTCTTCACCGGAGCTGAATTTCTCTCCAGCCAGCATTCTCTAGAGGTCTGAGAAGCAGAAAAAGTCGCAGGGCCATGGTAAAATCAACACAAGTTGATATTACACAAACCCCTAACATCATTAATAATCATTTTTTAAATAATATACCACATATTGATGCCAATAATTCAATAAGCGACTACTATGAGGATAATAAGTGAATGAGAATGAGAATTTCGTTTTCAACTTGTTGATGAATTAATTGTTCTGGAAACTCTAAAAAAAATTGAGAATATTTTTCCGGATTTGGATAATCTGTGTATAGCTTTTACAAAAATGTGCTGCCCACATGTGCTACCATATCTCGTTCTTTATAATTTAGAAAGTATAACCTTGATTATGCTTAACTTTAGCAAAGCCATCGATACTGTTTGACATAATACACTACTTCGATGCTATTGCTTGTCGGGTCCAGCTCCTTGAAAGAACGTTTTCTGCAAGTGGCCGACGATGGATATCTCTCGAATACTTTCACCATCAACGCTGGTGTCCCTCAGGGATCCATATTGTCTCCAACCCTCTTTTTATTGTATATCAACGACTTATTGCAAAAAAACAAAAATCCAATATATTGCTTTGCTGACGACAGCACACTTGTCTTGCCATTCCATTTGAATTCCAGGACATAGATTACGGAGGCACATCTTCACCAGGAGAAGAAGGTTGCATATCTCATTGAGGATTTAGAAGTGATTTCGAGTTGGGGTGAAAGTAACCAGGTTCAATTCAATGCCACAAAAACCCAGGCATCGGTTTTCTCCAAGAAGATAAATATCTCCGAACCGGATATAATAATATCAGGTCAGAAAATTCGTCTTTCTGCTTCGATAAGTTTGTTGGGGGTTAAAATGGACACCAATATGTCTTGGCACAATCATGTCGCTGGAATTGCAAAGGCTGCTTCTCAAAAGCTTGGAACACTGTTCCGAACCAGAAAACTGTACAAACCTCAGCAACTTTTGATGCTTTATAAAGCTCAGATCAGACCTTCTTTGGAGTATGGTTCTCATGTATGGAGCTCTGCACCCAAACATACCCTGAAGTTGCTGGATTCCATTCAGAAAACCATCTGCCTGATTGGAGATGCGAACATCACGTGCAACCTTGATAGCCTGGAACATCGAAGAAAAGTTAGACATTTGTCTCTCTTATAGATAGTTCCACGAGAGGTGTTTAATTGACTTGGCACTACGCAACGGACTGTGGCTGCCCATCGTTTTGAGGTTCAAATCAGTACAGTCACTGTTTAAGAACTCTTTCATCTGGAGAACTGCGTTTATGCAGAATAAACTTCCTGAGAACGTTTTTCTAAATGAATTAAATCTCCAACGATTTAAATCCAATATGAATCGCTACTTTAGCACAGGCACCGCTTTGAGAGCGCTTTAATGATTTTCCTGTAGTGCTTGTGTTTTGTCTTAAAAAAAAAGTAACGATAGTTACAAATACAAGTGGTATAAAAACATAGAAAGTTTCATTTCTCATTTTTCATAATGATCTCCTACCGGCTACATCTATCAATTCCATAAATAAATTGTTTAACACGCATCTTTTCACAAAACGAACGAATCACGAAGCTTTCCAAAAAAATACCAATATCATTTAATGAAATGAAACAACTTCGTTTATGTCAATTAAAGCAAGAAATTATTGTGATTCATAAAGGGCGGGATATTCTTAATGAAAAACCGAACTAGTTTATGCATCGACAGTTAAAATAATTCATGTTTTTTGTCAATATTTAAGCTCAGCGATGCTAATTAGTGGCGGAATTAATGATGTCAATAAGTCGTCGGAATATATGTGGCATCAATTGAATCAGTTCAATTCATATTTTCAGTATTGAATGGAAACTCATGTAAGTTATAATATATAAACTATGAAAAAATATTATCAATTACTTAAGGACGTAATATTGCAGCAAAATGTTTGAATTTTATATTATTAATATTTAGAAGTTACGAGGGTCATTTTTTAAGTAAGAACCGCTTTGTAATGGTGTAAGGAAAATTTAAGTTAGGAATATGAATAGAATATGATTTTTTTTTAATGTATAGAAGTCACCATTAGTATTCAAAGAACTCTCAAGTAGTGGTATCAGCTTTTGAATTTCATCATCATAAAACTGTGACTCCTAATCTTTGAACTAGTTGTACCTAACTGCATTTTTTACGTGATATCATTTTCCATGTGGTTCCCACCAAAAGATCCAAATCAAAATTGTTGAAGCTTCCGTGTTGTGATTTTTTAATTTGTTTATAGAAATTCAAAAACTTTATAATTTTGTATACCAATTACAATTGACCAGATTCATAACTCACTATCTTTTAGCTAATCACAAAGGCATAACTTTACAGTTGCCCTACTATTAGAGATAGTGGGATAGTGGGCCGTAGTCGAATGGAACCTGAAGTAAGCTTTCTTTGCCTTTGCGGTCCTGATATAACCTTTCAGCTCTTCCACAGAAGCTGGGCGAATGTTATCATCGTCATCCTCCCTGAGGATGGTCGTTATCATCATTGTCGTCAACGTTAAGTTGGAACTGACGTTTCATCGAGTCGGCTCGATTGAAGGCAAAATGTGAATACTTGATAAAAATAACTGTGAAAACGTAAGCGAGACATAAGTGGAACGTGTGACACCCAAGCCAACTTGCTAAGTTTTTATGTCAGTGTTGGTGGTTTGACTAATCAACCGAAAACTGCGGTAGCAGAAATTTGGTAAGCTATCCTGGAATGCCATCGGAAAACGAATCCACATATTTCTAGAAATGAAATTGAAAAAGGTTAATGCAGTCAAGCTGCTACACCGTTCTGAAGAGACCATGCCCGTTACTGATGATGAGGCAAGTACCCCTATATAGAAATATAGGGACAGAGAGGACTATCACAAGAATATTACAGGCATTCAATAAAGAACCGCTATATTCACCACAGAACGGAACACAGAAACGATTGAATAAGATGTCAAGTACATTCAAAGGAATTCGAGAGGAAGCACACTAAGCCAATGAAGCTGCAGTTTTCCTTGAAGATTTGAAAAGAGTGAGCGGGTTAGGCGGCTTTCGAAGAGGAAAAAATCAGTCATTGCTAGACCTGAAATATTAAATCCTGCAATTCCTATTTTTAAATCCAAATAAAAAAAAGTGTATGTGACATATCATCAAATTTTTTTATTCTTCTGAAAGAACTATTGATGCCATTATGTGTGGAGTATAGCATCTTTCAAATGTCCGCCATGGCTTCTCTCGGTGGAGCACATCCGAAACATCCAATTTTCCATGTCATTGGCGCATAAATCAGGCTGAATTTGACCGATGACATGGGTTTTGTTAGCTTTGAGGGTCGCGGTAGTTTGTGGCTTATTCGCATACACCTGCGACTCAAGAAAACCCCACAAAAAATAGTTTAACGGGGACAAATCGCACGATCTCGGTGGCCACCTCCACGTGAGATAACCATGCCCTCATATCACATGCCCTCAGATCAACCAATTCAGTCCAAAAGAGGTTGGTGATTATCGACCTATAGTGCTCGTCGTTGACAGTGCAGGCCTGGCCAATGTCGTTATCCAACTGATGACGTCACCAGCCCAAAAACTCACAACAAACAGTGATTTTTTGAGATGCCTTGGACGCTTTCACGTACCCATTCAACCAGAAATGGGCCTCATCGCTGAAGATGACTTTTCGATAAAGATTAAGGTCAGTTGTCAACTGCTCCAGAGCCCATTCAGTGAAAACACGTCGTTGTCTATGGCCATTCACCCTCAGTTTCTGGGTCAGTTGAATTTTGTTCGGGTACAGGCCCATATCACGACGCAAAATTCGCCAAGTTGTGGTCTACGAAAGGCCAAATTGTTGTGAGTAACGCGAAATCGACTGCCTCGGATTCTCCTGCACACTCTTACAGACAGGGGCGATGTTTCCGTCAGATATTGCGTTTTTCTCAAGGACAAAACACAAGCACTACGGGAAAGTCCTTAAGGCGCTCTCAGAGCGGAGCATGTGCGAAAGTAGCGATTCATATTGAATTTGAATCGCTAGAGACAAATCCAGCCACAGTCCGTCGCGTACTTTTGATATGTACCACGCTTAGTGGAATCAAATGTGTCAAGTCATTTGAACACTTCCCGTGAAAGTTTCTATAGAAGAGAGAACCATCAACCTTTCCTCGATGTTCCTGGCTATCAAGGTTGCAAGTGATATTCGTGTCTCCATACATGAGGACAATACTCCAAAGAAACTCTAATATGATCTTCATAAAGTATCAAAAGTTGCTGAGGTGTGTATAGTTTTCTGGTTCGGAACAGTGTTCCAAGCTTTTGAGAAGCAGCATTTGCAATTCCAGCGACATGATTGTGCCAAGACATCTTGCTGTCTATTTTAACTCCCAACAAACTCATCGAAGCAAAAACGGAATTGTCTGACCTGACATTATTATATCCGGTTCGATGACATTTATTTTCTTGGAGAAAACCGATGCCTGGGTTTGTGTGGCATTGAATTGAACCTGGTTACTCCCACCCCAATTCGAAATCACTTCTAGATCCTTATCAAGATATGCAACCTCCTTCTGCCGGTGAAGATGTGCCTCCGTAGACGATGTCCTGGAATCCAAACGTAATGACGAGACAAGTGTGCTGCCGTCAGCAAAGTAAAATATTGAATTCTTGGATTTTTCCAATAAGTCGTTGATATACAATAAAAAGAGAGTTTAAGACAATATGGATCCCTGGAGAACACCAGCGTTAATAGTGAAAGTATTCGAGAGATTTTCGTCGATGGCCACTTGCAGGGAACGTTCTTTCAGGAAGCTCAACAGCTATACACAAAAATGATTCGACAAGCCATAGCATCGAAGTTTGGCCAGCAAACACGCATGCCACACACAGTCAAAGGCCTTAGAAATATCAAGCGATTCTCCATGTTTCTGGATTGCGTTATTCCAAATATAGGTGACGTACGATAGAAGGTCGCCTGTTGATCTTTGTTTTCGAAAGCCATATTGATGATCGCTCAAGATGTTGAAGCCTTCCAAATATCTGAGGATATGGTGTTTTACGACTTTCTCCATGATTTTTTATATCACTGATAGCGAAGCGACTGATCTATAGTTATTTCGTAAGCTTGATCGGTCGTTCACTGAACCAGTGTACTCAACTCATTTATAAATAATAGCCAAAGTGTCTACGGAATGGGTCAGTCAGCAACCGTTGACGAAATGCTCGTGAGCTTTCGAGGCAAAGTTAGATTCAAGATGTATATGCCAATGAAGCCTTGCAAGTATGGCATCAAAATAATAGCTCTAACGGATGCTAGAAATTCTTATCTTTTCAATGCATACATATATGCAGAAAAAGATTCTGATGAGATTGAACTTGATCCCGAATTCAAGGAATTTTCAAAGCCAACGCAAGCGGTCTTAGGCCTTGCACGGCCTTTGTTTGGGACCAACCGCAACGTTACGGCAGGCAACTGGTTCTCCTCAGTGGAATTGGCAGATATCTTGCTGGAGAAAAAATTCACTTACGTTGGAACGATAAAAAAAAACAAAAAAGAAATGCCACTTTCTTTTTTACCCATCAAAAGAAGGGAAGTCGAATCAACATTATATGGTTTCCGTGAACAATCTACTATGATCTCATATGTGGGAAAGAAGAATAAAGCAACTATACTTATCTGCACGATGCATGATCAGATTTTCACTTATCCAGAGACGAACAAACCCGAAATAATCGTTTACTAAGATGCCAATAAAGGAGGAGTTGATTTTCTCGACGAGAAATGTGCAAAAAGTAAGTACTTCAAGTTGTCGTACACGCAGGTGGCCCTTGGCAATTTTTTTTCGTATCCTTGATGTCTCGGTAGTAAATTCCTATATATTACACCAATGTTATAAAAATAATCAGGTAATAAAAGAAAAATCAGAATTTGCTAAAAAATTAGCTGCAAAAATTGTAAGAGGAAACATGGAAAGGAGATTACAGAATCCCCGTATGCCCCGCGAATTACGCTTCACTATATCACGTATTCTTGGCAGACCGGAAGAAAATGTGCCTATGAGACAGGTAGATTTGACGCTACAAAAGCGAAAAGCACTTGTGTCATAAGACGATGCATCGAATGACGAAATATCTATGTGTGGAGTGTGTGAAGCCAGTATGCCTGGAGTGTTTCAAAACGAAATGCAACAGTTGTTCAAACAAACCTTCAATTCATGACTTGTTAGGACCTTCCAATAAACACCTTTGGTTAGTTTTTCTTTATAGATACTGCTTTTTGTTCATTATCAATCGTACTATGCATGAAATTAATTTATGGACAAAAGTACCTGGCAACAAACATAGTAGAACCTTCATTAGGGAACCGTCCGAGAAAAGAACCGAAGAACTACTTCAATATAGTAGGGATCGTCTGAGAATAATTACAGGGTTACTAACGTCCGCTTAGAGGAAACCTGAATAAAAAGGGGCTGTTCAACAGAGACCTCAGCTGCAGATTATGCAACGAAGGGACAGAAACAGCTCCACACATCTTATACGAATGTGAGGCACTGAATCATAGGAGGCAGGCAATATATGGACGTACAAAATTACGTCCAGAAGAATATGACGAACATCCAACACGGAACCTGTACAAACTAGTACAGGGAACGAGACTGATGGAATTGGTGTCATGAAAAGATGGGAGAATAAACGCAATGAGCTCAAGAGGCTGCAGTGTTTTCTGAAGACTTGGACTTAATGGACAAGTCTGACAGCTCCCAAGGTATAAAAAAAAACATATTATCCTGAGATTTTCACTAACAGTTTACTGCAATACTTGTTTCACTATGAGTTCAGTAGCTCCTTCAAGCGTGTTCAATATATGATTTGAAAATAATGTATAATTAATTTTCATTAAACTCTCTTGTTAATTGAACTCAATTTCAGTAGATCTATATAGAAGTAACTAGCCTTTATGATACTTATGAAAATTGTTCCATTGGAGAAGATACATTTCAATTCACGTAGTTTATTGAATGGATTCCTATTCAAACATATTTCAATTTAAAATTATTACTTGGCAATCACTCGCGGACACGAAAAAAATTGTGTAATCCCTTGTAGAATCGAGATGTAAGACTTGCTGTGGGTGTTCTCATTTGAATATGACCGAAACTGAAAGTAAAATCTCATTTATATCCACCGGCCACCGAATTCTTGGACATCAAACAGAATCTCATACCGAAAAATGATTTATTGCTATTTATAATTAACAAGAAAAAACGAATTGTCTTCATAAATTCATGAACAAGCACTAATTTATGTATAACTCGTTGAAGACACGCACACAAGCGATTATGCATTACCAACACTTCCATAAATTATTAGAAAAGTGTAATGTCATAATATTCGAACACAATTTATTACCTCTTTTATCGTAATTATAACTATTCCGATGGGCGAACTCAACAGTATATTTCAAAACATTCAAAGGTGTTGCATAAATAATATTTTGAAAATGGTTTTCGTAATTTGATATTAATACGGAGAATCCATTTACATTTTCGTGTTACAAGGTTTTGGAAATATAATTTGATTAGGTGAAAAAATTTTCAAATACTACCTTCCTGCTGTACCTACTATCACAAACATCTTGGTTAGACAAAAGAATTCAGTCCTGACCAACACAGGGTAGAAAAATACAGAGAAGAAAGATAGATATGGCGAACAAAATTGGGCAGAGATGAACCAGAAATATGGAGGAAACTTTCAGAACTGGGAACTGTGCAACTTTTTTTTGCTTTTTTCGAAATTTCCAGGATTTTCGAAAGAAAGCACATGACATAAAGGAATAGAGTAAAAGTAGTATACAGATTCTGGGAAAGTAATTTTCGCATTTCCGAACGGAACCTTGTGGAACACCCAAGCCAGTTAATAAAACAGAATAAATATTGATTGGGTGGTTGTGTTACATGAAATTGAACTCGGGGATGAAGGTTGAAAAATAATAGTACAATATTGATAGAACATTAAAAACTTTGAAGGTGAAGTCGTCGGCGTTAGAGGTGGAGGGGGTGGTAGAAAATGGATTAGGATTTTTGAAAATGAATTAGTTCTAATGAAGAAAATTTGAGATGGCGCAACATGTCAGAAGATCACTAAGCCGCATATTCGTTAATGATAATCGGATATTCGCGCGTAGTACGTCAAATGAAAGGGAAAGAGATGAAGAATTTATCGACAGAGAATAAACTAAGATGGCGCAACATGTAAGAAGAGCACTTAGTTGTATCTTTGTTAATAATAGCTGTATCGCTATGTGCATCACATTAAAGAAACGGGAGAGATGCAGAATCAATTGACGAAGAAAAAAACAAAAATATTATCAGAAGGCACCAAACCGTGTCTTTGTTAAAAATAGTTGAATCTCTACGAGCAGCACATCAATCAAAAGGGAGAGAGATGCCGGTGTATTTTTCACTCATTTCTCAAGCACAAATTTACTGCAGAATCAAATTTCATAAATAAAATCTTCATATATTGTGAACTTATGTGTGACCATATATTGAAGAAGAAATAGAAAATTGAAAGAGTTATCTGCACATTCAATATCTCTCAGGTTAAAATTTTCGAAAAATTTTATGAGGTGTACTTGGAAAGATATAACATTGTATCGTTTTTATTTTTTGCTTAATTTTTTGCCTAAGTATAGATCTGAATAAAAAATTAGAATATGCAAATATGAATTTTACTGCAAAAATGTTACTATTGTGTGGCGAAATCAAAATCTGATGTTACGTAACTATCAAATCTGTATTAACATAAAATCAACACAACCCATCCTTTGAAATATTGAATCATTGTTCAAATTTTTACTGATGCAAAACTCCATGCAAAATCGATACGCCTACAGACAGAATATAAAAATAACAATACAAATACAATGCCAGTTCCGGCAGTTCCTTATTAGAAATTTGTGCCTGACTTATAACATAAATTTTGAAGCATCTGCTAGATTTATTATCTCCTTTCACTATTGATTGTTCAATAAAGTGCCAATAAAACATTGTTTCGAATCCTAATTAGATGAAATTTGTCAAAGGTGAGAATCTGTTATTCAATAGATCTGACTTTGAAAAACGCAAGTGATATTGTTTCATTATTATCTTCATCAAAATGGCAGGTGAAACTTTACTGAATCGTTAACAAAGTTCCTTTCCACTTCTCACAATGTTCTCTAGCTTTTTATTTCCATATTTGTCCTGGAAAGGAATCCATGGTGGACTTACTGCAATTCATTTTCATATTGCTAATCAAATTGTCACCATCAGGAGATGATAAAAACTGAATAGATCGAAAATTATAATTAAAGTCGATGTTGTTACAAAACTTTTGGTTTTCTAGGCTTCCTGTTAGTCATTCATACGTTCTCTTTCGAATGTTCAGTAAATACTTAAGGCTTTCGCGGCCAAAGTGTCACTATTTTTAGGGTTTGCTAGCGTGAGTGGCTAGCTTTTTCAGAGGTTCATACATCCTGAGTTAATATCGGATGACTGGATATTATGGCGACGTAAAGCGTATTTATGTTGACTCAGGTAATTTGATGTGCTAATACCTACTTTTGGATTAGGTAAATTGTCAATAACATTCTTTGACCCTTTTCTAAATGGCGTCACGCTGTTTACGGTTTCGTAACAGCGAAAGAGTGCTAATACCTGTACCTAAATTAGGTAATTTATCAGTGACATTTATTGTCAATTTAATACCTGTCGTCATACTGTTTGCTATTCTTGATCTTCATAGAATGGTATTTCATATTCGATTGAGGTTAACCGCTTCTTCTCTTCTGTAGAAATTATCCGTGTGTTTGTGGATCTCTATTGCCTCCTGTACCAGTTGGCTATGTTATCCCTGGTTGGGGGCAATTAGTTCTGTGTTTTCAAACAGAATCCTGTGGTTTCCTTCACTAAGTGCGAGTTCTGCCACAGCTGGCTTGTCCGTTTGACCTAGTGTCAAGTTTCTTTCATGCTCCTTCAGCCTCGTTCCCATGGATTTTTTGGTGTATCAAGATGGTTGGTTGTACTATCTTCTTATTTCCTTCTCGTTGACGTAGATTGCTCCACAATCACATTACATCATCATAAAATACTGGCTAAGTCAACAGGTCAAACAAACATAAAAAAGTCAATACAAAACATACATAAAAAAAGTGAATGAGCTACAGTAAAATTAGGATTCAAGGAGAAACTTATCTATTTCGCAATAGAAAACTAGTGAGTCGCCTTGTTCAATTTCCATTTCAGTTGCGGGATATAAATGAATACTTTGGTGAGCAGATGACATATAATTGATATTTTTAGTGTCAGGTTTGGATAAGCTACTATTGACAGTTGAGAAATAGTCACTGACACAGCATACTTACGCGTTACGAAACCGTTATATTCAGGAAGAAATTCCAAAAATCGACGTCCTTCGAACATGAAAAATAGTGACACATTCAATAAATACTGTTACAAATCCATTTTGGAGTCTATATAATTCATTACAGAAATGATGTTAATTTTGTAAGGTCACATATCAACGAGAATTACTTTCCAGATTTAGTTTTTTCCCAACACCAAATCGTTATTTTAACACCTCGACACGTGTTTCGATCACCAAGTGATCATCTTCAAGAGGAAGATAAAACTGTTTTATCTGTTTTATCTTAATGTATTGAAAATATTTCTGTGACAAAAAAGTTCATGCACCTTTGAAAAAGTGTTTAAAACAGTTGGTTATAAATTTCCTGGAGCGTCAAGAGTACAGGAAATAACGAATATAGGAAAGTCAAATTTCAGCTACTGCAAATATCGAAATTCTCTATAGGACCAATCTTGTTCTCCTTAAAAAAATGTATGAAAATTATCCGAACGTTTTTTTGCAATCCAGTTTGTATCTGGAAGTTACTTCTTCGTATGATCTACACTACATAGACTTTACAAAGGCGTCATCTTTGTAAAAAGTTTATTTTGGAATACTTTGCTCTCTTCATTTTTTGTATGTATTTTTTTGTATAGATAGGCGAATGAATGTCATTATGTACTGTCATCGATGACATGAGTAGACTTAACTCATTCGTGACATTAAGTCGTAATTTTATGAATGCATTGAGTGCTTCATTTCGGATAACACAGTACCATGTAAGTGAAATTTCACCTCTTTCATAGATAAACTATATTGTGTAGCAACCCTGTGAATAATATCTGATTCAATTCCATACCTACTGTTTGTAATACAAACTGAATATTTTGATTGAATTCAAAAAAACTTGAGAATCATGTTCAGGTCTTCTTACGTTAGTCGTTGCGCTCCAATTGCTTCAATTTTATATTGCATGTGTGTTGAAATGGAGAACCTCGTTATATACCGGTAATGCATCGTTTGATATGTGATTAGTTCCACCAGTGACCTCACTAAGGTTAAACAGACTCAAAATGAATTGAGAGCAAATAAAAACAGTGACACTAATCCTGTATCTGGTTTCACTCTATAAGAAAAGTGTAACCGCAGGGCTATCATGAAATTCCATCTTTATCAAATTCTAGTATTCCAAGTTCGCTTTGTAATGAAAGAGTTCAAATTTGATTCCATTATGAATGAAGAGGAACCTGTTTTCCACATCTTCTACTTGTTTTCCATAATGGTTTGTGAAAGCCTTAAGTAGTTGCCATTCGATTTTGAACACCCGCTATCGAATCAATAACCCATGTAACCAACGTTTGTTTGAAGGTGATTGACAGTGTTTCATGATGAATTTCATTAGTTCGGACTTCCATTGTCAAATCATTTTATATAATATCAGACAATGGAAGTCCGAACTAATGAAATTCTCCATGTAACCAAGTTTGTGATTATACATATGAGGGATGCTATTGCAGGAAGTTATTCAATGTTAGTATGAGCGTGATTCAAAAACTTGAGTTTCCTAGTTGTAGATTTTTAGATAAATTCGTAGGTTGTAATGCTCCATAAGGCTTCTCAGCCTTCCTGTATTCACCAAAAAAGAGAGCACGAGCGAGCATTCGTGTATGTTTGCTCGTGTTCGCTCATGTTCGCTCGTGTTTGCTCGACATATTGATGTATCGTCCATACCAGAGCGAATATCTTCAAGTTCGTATCAGACAATGAATGGAAATTCCTTATTAACCAAAAACCCAAGAACAGGAAGGATTAAAGTATAATAAAGTGAACTGAAATTTTATTCAATTTTATATATTTTATNCATTTTGATTTCAATAAGAAAGCCACGGGTAGACAGCTGTTTCAGCCTGTTGGGCATCGTCAGCAACGGGCAGATAGTCCTTGATTGAAGACAAAATGCGAATAACCAAAAAAAGTACTCGATAGAAATAACTGTGTGTGTAAGTGGAATCACCTATTGGTGTGACACCCAAGTCAACTTGCCAAATTTGTATGTCAGTGTTGCTGGTTTGCCCAATCAACCAACAACTGCGGCAGTAGAAATTTGGGAAGCTATCCTGGAATCCAATCAGAAAACAAATCCACATATTTCTAGAAATGAAATTGAGAAAGGTTAATGCAGTCAAGGTGCTGAAAAATAATTCCATGAAAATCAAAAGATACATTGATAAGTACTATTCTGATCATTTCCATATTGATTTCAATTTGAGAACCACCGGTAGACAGTTGTTCAGTCTATTGGGCACGCGGTCCTCGATTGAAGACACCAATGTCATCTTAATTTTGAACAGGTGGGATCTTGGCTTCCTCACCCTTACGACTGGCGTAATTTGACGACTGTCAGAAGGACAAATTCGTCATAACTGATCATGGGATGGCGGATTGAATGTCTTCAGACATCGGTGAAGCCCTTCACGGTAAACCCCTACCTGGCTGGGGTGAGATGGATGAAAATATTGTTCATCAGTTAACGGGAGACATGAGGGTTTCATTCGACAGAGTGTCTGTGCCTTCTATATCGGGAGGGGTCGTCTACAGCATAGTCTATAGCTTTCCTAACTAACAGATTTTTGTGAGTTTCCGCACTATCAAAAACTTGCCAATTCCTCGACTGAATGGACTGCGGAGCATTCACGATCATTCGTGTCAACTTATTTTGCAATCTCTCCAGAATGGAGATGTTAGACGGAGCCGCTTATCCCCAGATGTCTGAAGCATACATGATGACAGGCTTGAACATATTTTTGTAGATCGTAAGTTTGTTCTTTAGGCTAGGCTCAATTTGGATCGTATGTTGATCAGAGAGTACAGACTTGTGATCCGACCTTCGATATTTGCCTTCACGGTTATGATGTGCGGGTTCTAGGTGAGTTTACGATCTATTAGAAGACCGAGGTACTTTGCCCGTGCTTGCTGGTCGATCTCCCTTCCAGAGATCCTCACTTTTCTGGCAGTAGAAAATATCGTTCTTCACATGGTTATCGCATGAGTCTTGTCCGGGTTCACTCGGATTTTCTATTCGAAGTACCAGCGCTCGAGATCGTCCAATGAACGTTGCATGTAGATGATCCCGAGCTCCCGACCCATGGAAGAAGATAGGAGAGCCGTGTCGTCTGTATAGAGAAATATCTTCACACGCTCAGACTCCGGAGGTCACTGGTGTAGAGAGAGTACAGCGTGGGAGAGAGCACAGCCCCTTGTGGCACTCCAGCGAGTATATCTCTGTTGTCAGGCAGAGAGCCCTCTACTCTAACTTGAAATGTTAGGTATTTTAGGAAAGACCCAATCAGACCCAGAGGCAGGTCGAAGGCGACCAGTTAATGCAGAAGGCCTTCGTGCCATACAAGGTTTTCGAAATGTCTAATGCGATTTTGGTTGAGCTCTGCGATGGTGTTTTCAACCAGTCTCAGTGCTTGTAGCTCAGTGAAGTGTGCTCTCTTGGAGTTGAATTGGTCGTCTGGCAGAACATTTTGGTTCTCGAGCGATAATTTTGCGGGAATAGCAAGTTCTGACCCTGTTTTGGGATAATTACAACGATGGCATGCTTCCACCTTCCGGGGAAGTATCTGAGGGACAATGAACTGTTGATGATTCACAGTAGATTTTCAACGCAGTTTTCCGAAAGCCTCTTCAATAACCTATTGGTTATTGAATCGACCCCCAAAGCTTTCTTTGCCTTTGCGGTCCTGATATAACCTTTCAGCTCTTCCACAGAAGCTGGGCGAATGTTATCATCGTCATCCTCCCTGAGGATGGTCGATAGATTTTACTGAAGATCTATTACTTATCATGGAGTGCGTTGAATTTATGAAAGTTCATGAAAAATGATATTATTATTGATGATAATAATGAATAATTTTCTATCTTTCCAGTTTGTTGCTGAAAACAGACCACCATCGTAGAGGCAGGTATTCCGTTTATCGAACATAAACACACCTTGCTCATTAGCAAAATGTAATGAGCCTACGTTGAAACCATTTCCGGAGACATTTTCTAATACTTTACTTCACTTTACGTACACTTCATAGCCACCTGTGTCCACCATTAATATTGTCAACTCAAACAGTTTGTTCTTGTATTTGTATAAAGATGTTTGCAGAAAGTTGTAAACGATGATTATGTGTATTTATGGGTAGCCATGAATTAGTAATGACATTCCTACCAAGTTTTAAATGAGTGAGTGGAAGAATATTTCATTCTGAGATTGGCACTAAAAACAAGCGCTTTCTCTGTGGTGATGCAAAGTTTATACAGGACTTCGTTCTACATCTAACTCGAATACGTCATAATTTGAAATGTTTCGAAGTGTATCCCTCACAAATGAATTTGGAAATGATGCCCCAATTTTTATCGATTTTTTTGGGTCCCTTCTACTGTCTGAAAGGCATTACATACAGTATTTTTCACAAAGAAACATTTTCAATTTATTAGTAATTTGTTGTATTTACAAATTTAGCAGATCAAAAAAAAACTAAGAAATCATACAGAAAATTATTTTAACGTTTCAGAAGCCGAAATTTGCCTGAGTTTTCATAAACTAGTTCACAAGTTGGAAATGGTGAAAAATGGAGATATTGGTCTATCTGAAATGCAAAAATAATTGCAAGAAAATAAATTAATGAATGAAAAACCGAATTATTGAAAAAAAATAATTGAATCAATTGCAGATTGAATCAATAAACAACATTTCGTTAAATTGTATTATCATATTTGTGTTATATATCATGCTAGAAGTAAAAATATAGCAAGAAATGTCTGTTATTTTCATGAACAAATACAAATAACAGTTTACTAATAATATTCACAAATTTTTTGAGAAGCTCATTTGAAAGATTCTCTATAAAAATGTATTCAAAGTTTATTTTCATATCTTTAATGGTTTCAAAGTTATATTAATTTTTAGTTTACAAATCGAGTGGTTCATGCAACTTTTCTGGCACATGATTAAAAAAAAATGTTCTTTGTTAATTTGTAGAGAAATGTCAATTATGATTTCCAAAATAGAAAGCATTTTTCAACTAATTATTTGACCAAATGTCTGTATTTATTACTATAACGGGAATATGATGATAAATTTAAAAAAATATAACAATACGACGATTTTTTATTTTTTGTTGCTTCAAAAATTACAATGAACACGTTCCATGAAGCGGAATATCTTTTAAATATCATTTAAACACTTTTGTGATTTTCAATGAAGACGCAAGTCAAGTAAAACATTGTTACTTTTCAGTAATTCATTTTAAGATTTTTTTTCAAAGAATTCAATTGTTTATAGTATTCAGAATACACTCTATTTTGAGTTCATTCATTCATTATTTCTCTATAGTTTTTGAAATATTTACAAAACCTGAATACCATTTTTTAAATTGCATGGTGCACCGCTTTTGGTGCGTCTTGTTGATTGTTGATCGACTTTTAAAACATTCGATGTAGTACAAGGTATTCTCTGGCATCAGTCTATTGCTATTTCGCCACTGTCCAGGAGCTGTTCGAAATATACTTCTCTCCAGATATGAAAATATACGCGGATGCTCTTTTACGTCTCTTAGAGTGGGGTTCATTGACAATCAAGACGTAAATGTCTTGTTCCATTCAACTCGATTTTCACCTGATTTCAAAACATGTTTGATCCTGCCTAATTCTGATATAATCATGATATTCATTCTCATACAATTTCAATGTTCCTGAAGTATCACCAATATAACTTTCACCACAAGATCAAGATATCTTATAATTGCAATTTTTTAATATTTCTTCAGTGTTGCTTGTATGTGTCATTACAGGGTCATTTATTTAGTTGAGTGTTGTTACTACCTACTGTTGTATGGAGTTCTTAATTAAATTTTGGTGTTTTTTCAGACTGTGGAAGGTGAAAAAAGCAAAAAAAGACAATAAAAACTCAATTTCCAACCACTCTAAGAAAATTATGTTTTTATCTGACATTAATCTGAATCGTGATTATATCTGGATGCTTTTTGAAATAAATTTAAGAAAGTATTAGTTTCAAAAAATCATCAAAGGCATTATTGTATACTTACTATTTTCCATAGACTCTGATATAAAACTCACCTGGAAAAAAAAATTACAAAGGTTAATAAATTTGAAATGAGACAAACA
>NW_019289643.1:15450-178031 GCF_000500325.1 Leptinotarsa decemlineata | reverse complement strand
AAACGGAATTTTACTCATCACGGATCGTTGAGGATCGTTGAAAATTCGAAGCAGTAGCCAACGATAACAACTAGTCCAAAAAATGACCACTGAAGATGCACACTGCCGATATTGGACTTGTCCAGATAACGACAGTTTTTATTGAGCAACCGCACTAGTTTTAGTACGGAGAGATCTCACTGAAAATACTTAAAAACATTCCAGAAAGCATATAAAATGATCATTCGAAGATTGGGAATCCTCAAACATACGAAATGAACAACAATAGTTGAAATAAATATATCACAGCCAACTTAAGAGCAAACATCAGCAAAAAGTTCCCACTGATGAAATTGAGTAGAAATTTTCTACAATGGTCTGAAGTTCAGAAAAATATCAAAAATAAGAAGTATTTGTTTTTGATTGTCAATGACCAGAATGGGTTGAAGAAGAAGTGTCAGAAGGGCCTTCACGTACCAATGTCACCTTTACACCTAAGGGTTGAGAGAACTCGATGGACTTCGGAGAACTGGATGACTGACTGTATCCAGTACAGTGGTAAGATAACTACTTCTGAAGAATCAACACTGGAAGGATAACTCAACAAGAGTTCAAGTGAAAGAAATTTACCAAAGCAGACCGAAAAAGAAATGCTAAAAAACACTGATTATGAATATCGTCTGAATATTATTTGGGGAGGTACTTGAGTTATTCCTGGCATTTATGGGTGTTCACTACCTTGATCAACAAAAAAACAGTTCCAATGAACGTGTTTCTTGAATTGGTTATATTATCGAAATTGTGCGCATCAAATGAAAACATAAGCAGGCGTCTATCGAAGTAACTTGCATTTATCATATAATCGACCAGTTCAAAGAAACACATCATTCATTCAAAAAGTAGGTTTACCTGATATGGGGATCTACATGGTGATCAGAA
Source organism: Leptinotarsa decemlineata (assembly GCF_000500325.1). Lineage (NCBI taxonomy): Eukaryota > Metazoa > Arthropoda > Insecta > Coleoptera > Chrysomelidae > Leptinotarsa > Leptinotarsa decemlineata. The sequence continues at coordinate 177,113 of NW_019289643.1, read as the reverse complement.
ACAAACTGGAATGGTTTCACTATAAACAATAGGTTGTTTTAAAAAGTTTTTTCCTTTTTATAATTAGGAACTATAACTAACTACAAAGTATAATGAAATAGCAGAAATAACATATTTTACAATGAACACATATTATATCTGGAAAAAAATACTAATGAAATACAGTCAAATAATGAAATTGGTTAGAGAAAGTATATGTTGAAAACGAATTCAAGTGTAATAGAAATAAAATGCAAACTATGAAATTCCAGCAATAAGATTTTTTTTCAATTGATACTTAAATTTTGTAATGGAATAGCTTTTTTATTTTCTCTGTAATTGAATGATATAATATAATGATCCCATCGTGATATATATCGACTTTTTTCGAAAATTTCTTTGTATCTTAATTTTTGACAGTGGTTGGGTTTGTATCGCGACATGATCTTGAATATTCCCAATTCAAATAAAATTCAAGTACAATTTTTTAAAATTATTTTCAACAGAATGAAAAAAACAAATAATTTTGAGTTTATAGAGTGAATTAAAGTCCAATAAATATTTTATTTTTTCGTAATTGTCTGTAAATATTTTTTTAAAGAGTATCATCAGCAAATAATTTGATTATACCATTCAATTTCAAATTGGTTAGATAATTCTGTTTAAAATTTGTTTTTCCGTTAATCAGCTGTTGCCCCCTTACGAACGACAACTCTCAGAAGTTGAGAAACATATGCGAGCTAAGGACTAACGTTGTCTNTGGGCTCAAGCTGAAATCATCCACAAAGAAAAACACTGGTTTAGGAGAAAATTCAAGGAAGCCGCGTATATGTTATCCAACCTCTAATCAAGTGGAAAACGACCAACTCCCGCCAAACGGTCATCTCCCGCTAAAACCACTGAAGCGGAGAGGGGGAAGAGGGGATAGGTGAAAGCACTCGAATGACCTATAAATAGTCAGATCGCGGAGGAATAAGTCCAGTTATCACCCAAAGACGATTGTGGATACTAACAATCGAAACGTCGTGACATAACTTGGTTTGGAGTCTTTTAATTTTCATTCTCATCTCTTTAAGGATTGAGCATGGGTGTAACATTTGACTAGTTCAGGCTGTGGGTGCCACTGGGTCCTAGTTTTTTAATTTTTTTTTTAGGTATTTCAAATCAATTTATATTAGACAATAGAAGATCGAACTGATGAAATACATCACGAAACATTGTCAACCACCTTCAAACAAACAGTATATTTTTCCAACGTAACACAAGTCTATAAATTCCGTCAGCATAAAAATTGGATGTTTGGAATTCCATGAAGTCGACAAAGGCCGTTTTTCCCTGGTCCTGATTGGCGGAGGTTCTATCGATGAGAAATTTATCGAAGTTCTTGAAAACATGATAGTCGGTAGGCGAAAATCTGGGGATTTGTGAAACGTGCGGACGGGCGTTCTCGTGAAGCAATTACCAGTACATTTCGTGGATTTCCTCACAAAAGGAATCTGCTGTGATGGTTTAGCCCGATTGCGGAGAGTTATAATGAATCACACCAGCCCACTGACCACCATACAGTAACCATGGTCTTTTTAGTGGATTTTTACCTTCGGGAAGTGCCAGGGTGCCTCATTAGTGCCCAACCACTGCCCTGATCGTCTTCTGTTGTAGAAGAGGAAACACTTTTCATCACACGTGACGATCTTTTCCAGAATATGATCGATTTGGTTGCCGAGAAGCAACGAACGAAAGAAAAGAAAAGGAAGAAAAAAAAAATTTATTGCCCAACAGATGAATCCATTTACATGACAATATATAATACAATAATGCAGTTTAAATAAAAGCTACTTAAGCTAAATATATAACAAAAGATTGACATATTAAGGATTTGAGAAATTAAGAGATAAATTTACATATATGATCGAATTAGGAAAAAAATATGACATATTAATTAATTATTATTTGTAAATAACATGAAATAAAGACAGTAAGCTAGATGATGGGTGGTTCAATTTTGGATAATATGGTCTTCAGTGGATCGAAATTAAAATCGCTATGATTGCAGTCGGTATATAATTTTTCCACATCAAATTTATAGAAGACACTTTCCCAAGGTTGAATCTAGTGAAAGGGGTTTAGAAGTGATCTGTCTACATGTAGTACCTTGAGGTACGTTGAAAGTAATTTGTTCTAGTAAAAAGGGTGTATCAATGGAACAATGCAAAATTTTGTATAACATAATAATACCTGATAAAATTCTACATTGCTTCAACAAAGGCAGACCGAATCTTTGAAGTAGTGTAGAGTGGTCAGTTCCTCTAGCAGGGTACACGCCATCAGTTCAAAATGCAAAACACTTCAGAAAAAGGTTTCGCACATTTTTCAAGGTTTCCTTACGTACATTATAGAGGGGATACCAAATCAAAGTAGCGTACTCTAATAAGTCGTCTGCAAAAAGTGAGTTGCTACACGAAAGTTCGGAGATGAGATCATTTATGAAGATGAGGAAAAGCAGGGGTCTCAGATTGGAGCCCTGTGGCACACCGGATGGTGATAAGTATGGTGCAAACGAAAATCCATTATAATAAACAAAATTGGTTCTCCATCCAAATAAAAGCGTAGAAGTTGAGTTAATGAGAGGTTTGAATCCATTTGAGCTATTTTCTCTAGTAAGAAGAAGTGACTAATTCTGTCGAAGACCTTTGCAAAATCTGTGTATATAACGTCAAGTTGCATTTTTCTGTTCATAACTTCTATCAAAAACTGCCTGATACTGCAGAGATTCGATACAGAAAGCCATGATGGTTTGGCTTGTGGCATTAGCTGGTCATACACAGATATCTCAAAGGCCTTCGAGAAGTTACACAGAATAGATATTGGTCTGTAGTTCTTAATATTCCCTGTGCAGATTTCTAAATATTTCCATCGTTCAGGAAAATGAGATGACAATGAATAAGCAAAAAACTGAGCAGAGTCCCTCACTGGGAAGCTGGGAATAAGATCATATCCAGAATTCATTTCATTTGGTAATTTCCTAAGTGAAAGTATTACTTGTTCCTCTGTGAAAGTTGTTATGAAAATATGTTCTCCTGTCATCTGTCATAGTATCAGAGTTGTACTCAAGATTTGGATGGTGGGAGAATACATTGCTGAAGAACGCAGCAAAACCGTTTACTATCTTGAGGGGCATCTAGGATGGTGTCTTCCATAAATAATCTATTGGGTATTCTGGAAGATCCTTTTTTGTGTTGAACGAAATTCCAGAAGCTTTTGCGAACGTTTGGCTCAACAAAATGTTGGTAGTTATCATAAGCTACTTTCATTTGGTTTTTGATCTAACTTCTGATACGAGAGAAATCTAGGAAAAATCTGTCGTTGCCAGTTTTTTTATAGCATGATACACAATACCATTTCAATTTCAAACTCACTGCATACTTCATTTATATCAGTTATGTGATCTAAGAAGGCCCACCCAATGAAGTTTAGGTGTTGATACATTTCTTGAAAGTTTGCTTTTTTGAAGTTGTCGGATTCATTTTGACAACTGGTGGGAAAAAAAAGAAGAACAGACTTCGACACATGCCGATTTCTTGTCGATCGTTCGAATCGTGGGGCACCCACTTTTCGAGCTTTGTGACCTTTCCATTACGAATGGGAACTGGCGCCTAGTTCTTTCGCCATCCCACGCACCCTTTGTCATGGGTCAGTCTCCCCCAAGAACCTTAAATCCTCGTCCTGGATTACTGTGAGTCGACCACTTCAGGGATCATCTTCGAAACGAAATTTCGCAAACCACGTCAAACAGTGCGTTCATTGACACTATCTTTTCCAAATGACAGGTTAATTTTTGGACTGTTTCGGCAGCGCTTTGGTTCAATTTGAATTCATAGAGAAAACCGCTCAACGATATTATACAGAACAGAAAAGAGGTAGAAAGTTAAAATTAGGAAAAAAATGAACAGCATCAATGCATAGAGTACAAAATTCTCTGTAGATCAGTATACACCACGACACGGCAGAGTAAATAATAACTGAGATATGGAGCTACGAAAACACATGAACTCAAAACGGACAAAACTTTTGAAACAACCTAATACTTTCTAGATCGATTCTCATAATTGGATTTGGAATTAAAAAAAACCACTATAAATTTAAATACTTTGTTGACTAGCTTCGTGGCGTGTTTTCCATCTCTGAAATCGTTCTTTAATTCGTATGTTTTTCATTTGAATGTATGATTGTTGAATATAAAATGTGTTGCATGTCTTTCTTTGTAACAAATATAAAGAACGCGATATGTATAATTGGAATCTCTGTAGTAAAATGATTATTTTAAAACACTTACTTTTTCCACACCAGCTCACAAAAATAATGTCTCTCGACGCGCATTTTGCGAACCAAGTTAGCATCATAAGGAAATGACTAAAACGGAATTTTACTCATCACGGACACATCTGGTTCTATTTCTTCCTTCCTTCTTTGTAATAACTATTATTTGTGTTTTATTGTTACTATATATAATGTCAAGGCAAGGTCCATGTCTGGAAGGGTAGCTTGTAATATCCTCCAAAGCACAGTTGGTGCCTAAGGGAGCAGATGTCTGTCAACCCCAGTAAAACTGTGATAATCTCCTTCACCAGAAGAAGAAAATGGGACGATCTAACGCCACTTTCCCTCAATGGTGAGGTCATTCCATTTGGAACGGAGGTGAAATATCTTGGCATTGTCCTTGATAAAAAACTCACCTGGAACGCTCACTTAGAGAAAGTTTTACACAAAGCCAGACTGTCCCTATCGACATATCGAAGGATTTGTGGTGAAACTTGGGGTTCAGGTCTCAAACAAATCTATTAGGTTTATGTGATGATTGTATGACCAATGATCACTTATGGTGCAATTTCGTGGTGACCGAAGGCTTTACAGAACTGTCAACTACGAACTGCCTTGTAAAGTACTGTTTCCGAGTAGAGAGGACTGAATACTCCAGGAGAAGGAAATATCAAGAGCAGATAATTGTTGGTTCACAGATGAATCTGTGAAACCGGAACCTTCCGGTTCCGGTGCAGGTGTTTTTAGTTGCAGACCCAGGACAGAGATATCAACCTGCCTAGGAACCTATGCGACTGTATTTCAAGCGGAAATTTACGCTATTGAATTGTGTGCGAAGAGATTGGAAGAATCCAACCTCATACACAAGTCAATAAAAATATTCTCGACAGTCAAGCAGCGTTGGAAGCTCTTGGCTCCTACCGAGCAACGTCTAAATTGGTAGCAAATTGCCAAAAACGACTCTCCTCGAGAACAAGACTTAACAGATTGTCTCTGGTCTGGATTCCTAACCATACTGGCCTGAAAGGCAATGAGGCTGCTGACTCCCTTGCATAGAAGGGTGGTGCAAGCAGCTACATCGGACCAGAACCTGTCACTGGCATCACTTTAGCTTTGCCAAACAAACACCTGGATGGAAATAAGATTCATAGACTTCTGGCAGAATCTTCAAGGATTGGCTCACTTCAAGGCGTTTATTCACCCTTCGAAGCTTGATACCAAACAGTTGTTGGCCTGCAGTAGGGATGAACTACGATGTCTAACAGGCCTTCTTACAGGTCACTGTTATTTGAATCATCATATGCAGAAACTCGGACTGTCAGAAGACAGTGTGTGTAGCCTCTGTTTGGAAAATAATGGAGCAGCAGAGCACATACTTTGTGTCTGCCCCGCTGGGGACCGAATCACGTTTTTAGAGTTCTGCAGAGCTGTACTCTTACCATCTGACCTGAACGACCACTCACCATACAAACTACTCGGCTTCGTTAAGAAGCTGAGTTTATTTGGTCGAGTGTGAATAGGTGTGAGCCATCATAAACCTTTGCGGGTTGCAGTGGAGGGTCGAGTAGACCTCACTCAGTTGGACCTAACCTAACCTAATAATTTTTACACCATGATCTATCGCAATATATTTCTATTATTTTATTTTTATACAACATTTACAATGGTTCATACTAATTGCACTCGTAAGTATTTCCGTCAATTCTAAAAAATAACGTTATTGTTGCCATTATCTGTTTGGTTATTGTAACGACACTTTTATCATTACTGATGTGAGCATAATTTATTTATGGTGTCAATTATGTTGGTGCATCAGATATGAGTAAATAAAGTTATGCTTCTAATGAACTAGATATGGAAAAAATATATCAGTACACCACCAAATTATATTTTTCATGTGCTTATATTCTACTCATAACTTTTTGAAATAATCGATGATCAGTTGAGAACATGAATGTAATATTTGGTAAAGAAAGGTTTTGCTTTCTACTCTCCATCTTCATACCAAAAACTGTTGCAATCTTTCAAAGAAAAGAAGAAATCAATAAAAGGTAAACTCTATATAGAAATGGGTAGATCATGCAAAGAAGTAACTTTCAGACACAAACTGTACCACACCGTCAGCGGCCATGGAGATTCTTCTAGATCTACCTCCTCTCCACATTTTGCTGGAGAGGCTAGATGGACCAATTGCACATATCAATTCAATGCAGAGTGCATTGGTTGGTTGACACTGGAAGTATCAGCATTCTGGAACCCCTGAATTTTGCCTCCAACTGTCAACTACGAACTGCCTTATGAAGTACTATTCCCGAGTAGAGAGGACTGGATCCTGCGGGAGAAGGAAATATTAAGAGCAGATAGTTGTTGGTTCACAGATGGATCAAAAATACCTTCCGGTTCTAGTGTAGGTGTTTTCAGTCGCTGACCCAGGAAAGAGATATCAACCTGCCTAAGAACCTATGCGACTGTATATCAAGCGTAAATTCACGCCATTAGGAGAGATTGGAAGAATCCAACGTCATACACAAGTCAATAAAAATATTTTCGAGCAGTCAAGCAGCGTTCGAAGCTCTTGGCTCCTACCGAGCAACATCGCTTTATCTTTGCCAAACAAAGATTGAACCCTTGGACGGCAAAAATATTTATGGACTTCTAGCAAAATCTTTCAGGATTGGCTTACTCCAAGGCGTTTATTCACCCTTCGAAGCTTGATATCAAATAGTTGTTGAACTACAGTAGGGATGAACTAGATGTCTAACAGGTCTTCTTACAGGTCACTGTCATTTGAATCATCATATGCAGAGACACGGACTGTCGGAAGACGTGTCGCCTCTGTTTGGAAAATTATGAAACAGCAGAGTACATACTTAGTGCCTGCCCCGCTGAGGACCAAATTAGGCTCTTAGAGTTTGGCTGTACTCTTACCATCTGACCTGAAAGACCACTCATCATACAAACTAATCGGCTTCGTTAAGAAGCTTGGTCGAGTGTGAATAGTTGTGAGCTACAATAAACCTTGCGGGTTGTGGTGCTCACTTTGGACGTGACCTAACCTAACATAATAATTTTTACACCATGATCTATCGCAATATATTTCTAATATTTTATCTTTGTACAACATTTTCAATAATTCATACTAATTGCACTCGTAGGTATTTCCGTCAATTCTAAAAAGTAACATTATTGTTGCCATTATCTGTTTGGGTATTCCAGCGAAACTGTTATCTTTACTGATGTGAGCTGCATTTATTTATGATGTAGATTATGTTAGTACGTCAGAATTTGATAAATAAAGTAGCTATGGTTCCAATGAACTAGATATGGAAAAAATCTGTCGGTGACTCATAAAAATATATTTTTCATGTGCTTACATTCTTTTTATAATTTCTTGAAATAATTCATGATCAGTTGAGAACATGGATGTAATATTTGGGAAAGAGAGGTGTGTAGATCATGCAAAGAAGTAATTTTCAGACACAAACTGGAAGAAAATTCTTCTGGAAAAAGCTACTTCCATATAAACATTGAATTACACAAAAAAAATCCTTTCGAAACAAATACTTTTATGTGATCGCTAAAGTTACTTTTTGAAGTATATGTCCGGTCAAAACTAGAACATGACATATTTTTGTGGTATCTTATTCAATGACAATAACACTCTATTGCGCTAAGATGTATAAAAGGAAAAATGTACAAGCAAGTCAAAGTTACATTTACATCAGATATGCAGTTTTTATGAAAACTATAAATTTATGGTTAGACTTATATCAGATTGCAGAAAATTATGTTTGCCTTATCAAAGTCTATATTATCAGCCATTCGTTAATGCAAGGTAGTGTCTATCATCAACACAAAGTCGATAATTTCCAATAATTGAAAATCGAATTCCTCGAACTGGGCTGAAGCGAACGACAAACAAGTTTGTTATCACCCCATCTGCCTGTGAACGAGGTAACCAACCGCATATCCAAAATTTGCCTAATTTCTCGTATAAGGAAGAAATGGCTATTAATCAAATTATCTCAAAGAACAATTCGTTCAAGCCAGTCTCTAATTATTTACACTGTAGGTTAATGGGATATTACCTGATACCTATTGGGAAGCTTCTTCAGGGCCTAAATTTAATGAGATGTGAATTTTTCGCCAGGCAAATTTAATGAGACATCCGCCATTAAATAACATTACAAATCATACTTACAGAAAAACAATTAATTGAACATATAAATTGACGAAAAGGTTAAACATGTATAAGATTTTTTGTGGGTTTGACAAATGTTAGGTTTTTCAATTTCTTTTCGAATGAGTAAATAGATCGATTTTGCTGAATGTCTAGAGTTAGACTATTATACAATTTCGTACCCAAATAATAATAGCTTCCAATGGATCTTTGTGTCCGAGGACATTGAAATTGAATGTGACGCCTTGTATTATAGTTATGGGTGAGTTTGACCGGATTATTTTTATTTTTATATTGTCTTATATTGGTTTTTTTGAAATATAGCTGTCTATATAGACGTCTAGTGCACCCGTTTCTTCATATAAACGTTCACTTAGAAATCTTGAACTTTTAACATCAGTTTAAGGAAACGCTTTTGAATAACCCTGAGTAGGCGTAGGTGAGTTTCAGATATTCCTCTCCATCCTAGAAGACCGTAGCTCAGGTGACTTTCAACTAAACTGTAATATATTTTTTCTTATTTCAGATCAAGAATGACATTTAATGGCCGGAATTTATGGAGAACAAAGCGAAGCTTTTTGAAGATCAAATTCACATGATAATCCTATCGCATATGTGTATCTATCATAATTCCGAGATATTTGTAGGTTACTTGGCAAAGTGAGTAGTTGAAAACTTGGCAAGTTAGTTTCATATGTAAAGGGTATAAAGAATGTTTTATCAATATTGATAGTTTGTAATCTGTTGTCAAAAAATATTTTTATTAAAGCAAGATCTACTTCCACACAGTTTTTGAGACTGGTCCAGTCTTGTCCCTTATAAAGAATTACGGTATAATCCGCAAAGCTAATTATTATTCCTTCAGACTGTATTGAAAATAATCCATTCACATAAATCGAGAAAAGAATATGCCCTAGCACCGTAACCTGAGGCACACCACATTCAATTTCTCTGAACTCACTGTAGGCTTCATTCATTTCAACACATTATTGGCGCTTATCAAGGTAGCTTTTGAAGAGTTCTAGACAATTATAATACGTTGTATAGCGTTCATGTTTCACTTCCATTACAAATATTTGATATACAAAGTGAATGATAGGAAGTGTTGTATTTGAAAGAAACTCATGATCATTGCATAATCCACACATCTTTGTAAAGGGTTTCTATTCGATGTATTAAATTTTTTATCACCTTTTCTTCGAAAGTTTCCGATTTAATATATCCATATAATGTTGGAGAGGTGGAAACCCAAAAATAGCAGAAAAACTCCTGTAACAAATGATTTCATCATCGTACTGCGTTTCAGAGTAAAATGCAGGTGGGAGAAAATATAACAAACATTGATGAAATATCAATAATCACACACAAGAAATAGTCTTATTATTGGAATTTCATAATGGTGAATAAGTTAACATGTGAATAGAAGGTGTGGTAAATGAAAATAAAATTGTAGCAAGGTTGCATAGCGGTATAAAACAAGAGTTTAAAGATAAATGACATTCATGTTATATTCTAGTGTCAGTTCACGGATCCTGCAATGAAGCTTATGGTAATTATATTCATTGGTCATTTATTTTTATAGTCGTTGTCGTACTTGTCCCACACATGATTGATAGTTGAGATTATATTTAGGGTTAGCATTTCTTGAGGGTGGGAGGGAAATTATGAAGTGTTTGAGTTATACAAAGTGTTATGCAGAAAAATGCTCCAGAACGCATATTTTCAATATGAATTTTGAAAAGCACCCGTGAAAATCGGCAGAAAATAGTTTTCACATATTTCGTTTCTGAAAAATAGTTTTTTTATAATACTTGTTTCAGAAGATCAAAGTAGAATATACCGTAATAGAAACATTATCTAAATTTCAATGCTAAATCTCATAACATATAACTAGGGATTCTGGCATAATTTTGAAATATTCAGAAACAATTTTTTTATATTTGAAATTAGCATTTAGAAGAAATTCTCTCAAAAATAAGGTGTTTTAGAAAACTTTTTCACAATGTTTCAAAAAAAAACTTTAGAAAAAATGTTCTTCTCGACAATTTTGAGCATTGTCTTGTCTGAAATGGAAAGCGCCAATTACTGAATTTCTTCATGAACTATACTAAATTCGAATAAAATTTGAAAAACGCTTCTGTTTCTTTTTAAAATCCTTGAAGAATGATTTGAAAACTGTGTTATTGCTGTAGAAATCAGTTGAAAATCCTTCGACATTGAATGGCATATCTGCATATTCAGTATAAACTAGATTTAGGTGATATTCCGAGTTGAAAATGAATAAATCATTTAGCTTCGCCTATTAGCATACTGAATAGTAATACACAATTCGTAGTAAAAAAATTGTTAGAAATGATCTACTATTTATTATTTGTTTTCTACAAATTCTGAAAAAATTTTTACAGATCTTGTTTCACTAACAATACACTTATCCCTAACACCATGATTCAATAAATAGCATATATTTATTATTATTATTATATATTCTACTGAATTTTTTAGGGATTGGAGCAATATGGAGATATTTTTATTTTATAATTTCAACCTGATTCATTCAAAATTATTCAATTCAACTATCAGATAGGGTCTTCGAAAATACATCAGTTTAAATTCAACCTCATCAATAAAATTGATATTCTCTGGTAATGAAATTTTGTGATTTTGATTCTGATAATTACTTCCACGTATTTTTTTTTCGATCCGATATCGACAATACCACCACTTTTTCTGCTTCAATTATTCAAGTAGTTTCCTCCTCATATATTTTGAAAATTGGAACATAATCGATTGGAAGGAAACCATTTTGATTTCAAAAAATATTATTCATTTTCGTGAAATATAGAGCCTTTTTTATCAGTATATGGAAAAGTTGAAAAATTAATTAGATTCTTATTTTAGTGTACACTATTTATTTACCACTATCAGTCAATGACCAAATACTACAAAGCAGTACGTAAAGTGAAATAGAACAAAATAGAACAATAATAATACAATTTCTCCATTACTATTGAACAGATGTATTCGGTTTGAGTTAACCCATTTGTGCCCAATTGATCTTTTTCTTTAAAACACAAATTTTTTAGAGTTTCATTATTAGATTTATGTAAATTAAAAAGTATTCTGGACAGAATTTTTTTTGACAAATACAAGAGAAAAATACGTGTACTCAAACGAGTACAATGAGAACAAGTGAGGTAAAATGTTATCTACGTAATATTTTTATTCGCTACTAACATTACTAGTGTGAAATTGTATAAAACAGTTTCCTTCTGAACATTAAGTTATGTTACATTTTTGGCAGCTCCACCTTGCACGTAAGTGGCACTGGTTGCATCTCAAATGTTTTTCTAATTTTCTTGGGTAGTGTCCTGTCCCATCATTCATCAAACTTCTTGGAATATTTCTTGAAGAAAGTCTAGATGACTGTGGTTTCCTATAACTTCTTAAATAGTGTCCTGTGATGGACCGTGTGAAATCTAGCAGATCAAGTTTTTTTGTGTTGACGAGAGCACATGTAATTCCCATGAGTTAACAACTGATAGATTTAGCATGTGTGTCCATAAAGGCCACCACCACTTTTTGTCTTGTACCGAGACTCTATAATTGCTAACTCCTGGTCTGAAAGGTCAACATCTCCTATCCCAGAATTGTAATTAGCAATCAGTATTGGTTGGGCCACATCAATTTTTGCTTTTGCCAATTGTCTCAGAGTAGTTAGCAAACCATGACTCGAGAAACATTTGTCGAAAAAAATAACATGGGCTCCAGATTGTTCAATGACTTGAATATAATATCCACTTCATGACCATCATCAATGTGATCTAAAGCAGTTCCTAAAGTTTTCCATAAAATGTTGGGGTGTTTATTGCATCGAAACTTCGTGATCTCGAATCCATTACAACTGAAAAAAGTATAATAACTCAGTGAAACTAGCACTATTTGCCTAATATACTCATATGAGTACACATGAAAAGAACAACGTCTGGAATTCCAGACAATATTTTTTTTAGTCATCCAGCTATCTAAAAGTAACTTATACTTACACTTTTCATCAATTATCACAGATATTCACAAATAGAACAACAATTTACTTTGTATCTTCACTAAACAAACAGTGATGCAATACTCATAATTTTCGCGGTTATTGATATGACCGTTATTATTTTACTTCGGGGAATTCTAACGGAAAACTAAGTTTCTACTATGACACCGGTTCGAATCTTCTGCATTTTGTCTATAAATGTCGCTGTAAAAAATTTAATTTCAAAGTGTACTCAAATGAGTGCGATGGTATGAAATGGGTTAAAAACATATTTTTCGTTGATAAATTCTATATTTGTCATAATTCAATCAATAACTTACCTCAACTTAATTGCCAAAAACGACTTTCCGCGATAGGAAGACTTAACAAATTGTCTCTGGTCTGGATTCCTGGCCATACTGGCTTGGAAGGCAATGGGGCTACTGACTCCCACGCAAAAGAAGGTGCTGCTTCATCGGACCAGAACCTGTCATTGGCATCGCTTTAGGCTTTGCCAAACAAACATTGAACACCTGGATGGCAAGAAGATTTATGGACTTTTGGCAGAATATTCCAGGATTGGCTCATTCCAAGGCGTTTATTCACCCTTCGAAGCTTGATACCAAACAGTTGTTGGACTACAGTAGGTGTTTGAGAATTTGAAGAAATTAATATTTATTTTGTTCCCTTTTTTAATGTTTTTTATTACGCCAATGTATATTGAAATAATTGAAAAACGTCACGTAATTGTCAAAAATTACTTTTCAAATTGTACAACTTTTACGGAATAAACACAGTTTTAGAAACTATGAGCAGCCCAGTTTCTCAGTAGTACAACGTAAGCGGTTCAGACAATAAAATAATTTGGTAGCAAAGAGTGATTACTACCATAAGAAACATAACAGTAGGGATAAACTACGATGTCTAACAGGCAACTGTCATCTGAATCATCTTATGCAGAGACTCGGACTATCGGAAGACAGTGTGTATCGCCTCTGTTTGGAAAATGATGAAACAGTTGTTCGGTCCGTTGTTCGGTCCGTTGGAGACCGAATCAGGTTTTCAGAGTTCGGCAGAACCGTACCCTTACCATCTGACCAGAAAGACCACTCACCATACAAACTAATCGGCTTCGTTAAGAGGCTGGGTTTATTTGGTCGAGTGTGAGCCATCACAAACCCTTGCGGGTGGCGGTGGAGAGTCCAATAGATCCACTCACTTTGGAGATAACCTAACCTACCTCAACTAGTCTTTTTGCCTGTATGAAATTTTATCAAACATCTCTCAATCTTTCATTCCTCAATTTCAAAGTGTGAAATCCACTTCATGAACACGACATATTAAATAGGTATATACAGTGCGGACGTAAATAGTCCCACCTCTTAACTTTTTAACGGGACAAGATATTGTGATCGAAAAAAAAATACGTTTACAATAGTGTTGCCGAGAAGGCGCTAGCAACTTTATAACGTTAAAAACACCTAGAGGCGACAAACAAAAAACTCTCAATTTTGATTAACTTATAGTTATAAGTTAACTTATAACTATTTCTTGGGAGTATTAAAAACATTGTGGTACAGTAACTTTGCTATTCGTAATCCGAGTTTTTTCTCAATTTATAACAAATATTGCGGTTAAAAAAAGTTCAAATTAAGAAAACAATCAAAATATTTTCAAATCAGTTGTTCCTTTATAATACAAGGAATTATAAGGGATTTACACTTTCTTCACTATTTATATGTTCTTTCGTCACAAAACATTTCAATTAGCTTCCAAAGATAGAAACTTAATACGCCAATGAAGCCAACTGAAGGCTTTCTAACTAATAATCTTGTTTACACATTAAATGCACTTTTTGCTCTTCAGTAATATTTGTAATTGACTTACTATATCTATTATTATTAACTATTTATAGATTATCATTTTATTATTATCATTACACTTTTCAGCTCTGGCTTCTAGCCCTCTCTGGCTATATCATAACAGTCCGATGCTCCCTGAGTACGATAGTCGCCAATCCTGGGGGGATTGGTGGTATTTATCGTGGTCCAAACTCTGAAACAGTTATCAAGGGACCAGATGGAAGTCTCATAACATCTCAGGAAACAGGTATATGCTTTCGAATTAAAATTCAGACTCGTACAATGCAAAAATATTGTGTTCCTAAAAACCCAAATTGACATAACGTTAACTTCCTTATTCTGATCGGTAGACTATCTGTAGGTACTTAATATTCAATTTCGAAATCAATAACTCACGGATAATTTGAAAGAGTCATTTTGAGCTTGCCAACTTCATATTTGAGCGTACTATTGCGTGAATTGAGAACCAAAATATCAATAGATATGATCAAGAATGGGGACAACTTCAGTTTATTGGTACTCAGATTTTATAAAATATTCAACAATAATAAATCTTGTGATGCACTGTTTGGAACCTTTGGTGTTGTAATGATGTAGTATTTCAAACCACTGAATAGTCCAATCAGTTAGTAATTGGTCATATTCATTAACTTATTTTGCAGATTGTGGGAGGATATATACCCAAAAATATATAGTAGGAAGAATTATAAAATGTCATCATACCTTTTTATCAGGTCTGAAAGTAACTGAACTTTTTGAATCGTTCAGTATGAAATTCAGCAGATAAATTACTTTTTATGTATCTATCCGTTATGTATCTACATAACAGTACAAATAGCGTTTTTCAAAAAACAAGTTTCTTTTACGGGTTGGCTGTTCTTGTTCATCTTTCACTGCTGTGCATGCTGTTTTTGGCTAGTGCATTGGCTTGGGATGTGGGGGTTGACCAAACCGGACATCGGATGCCTGCTTCCACGTAGCCCCGCTGAATACTATAATGACGAAATCACTTGTGGTTCTGTTATTTCCTAACTGAATGGCATCCCAAATCCCAACGATGGCTCAATCCTAAGGTGTGTGTATTCGTGCCGAGAGAATAAATGACACTGAGCCTTTCAGCTGTCTCTACGGAACCTTTGAGATATCAGGCGTCCTCTCGTCGCGTCGTAGCATCCCCTTGTCACGGTAATGCGAAGCTCTGCCGTGATTGACCTTTCCCTAGCTACTCATGAGACTTTTATTAGCAGAGTGAACTTAAAAATTCTTTCTGGCGCTGAGTTTGCGACTCCAACTGACCTCCATGTCAATTTAGATCAGGAGCGAGAGCTTCTCAATTCTCGAACTCCTGATCCAATAACTGAACCTAAAAAAAAATTTGGTGGTGAAGTCAAGAAACAACTGAGCCATTTCCTCAAGAGCGAGGTACCTTATGAAACCGCCTTGCACCAAATAATTGAGCGGCGTACGCAGAATTTGTCCCAGGTGGAGGAACAAACTCCCCATGAGTAGGTTAGCAAAAGTTTGCGCTCAAATGATTCACCAAAACAAGAGGCGAAAAATCCCTGCACGGTTGAATCTAAGGCATCGTCAGGTCTAGCTGACGTGCAAAAACCCTCATATGTGAAGGTTGTCGCGGGTATCAAGGTGGCAATCTTGCACCTTGACTATCCGACTACCTCATTAACGGTGAAACAGCAGCATATACTTTGTGCCTGCCCTACTGGGGACCGAATCAGATGGTAAGAGTACAGCAGAGCCGTACTCTTACCATCTGTTCTGAAAGTACAAACTAATAGGCTTCTGTAAGAAGCTGGGTTTATTTGGTCGCAACCCTTGCGAGTGTGCAGTGGAGGGTCGAATAGACCCACTCACTTTGGACCTAACCTAACCTACTAAAACACTAAACGATTGTTTATGGTTTCCACTCAACAGTCAGTAATTTCAAAGTCACTTAACTTTAACTTAACTTTCAATAATCATTTACAGCTGAAGCAGTTCTTTAAACATGGTACTTAAGAAATATTTCATATATTTTTTCTTTCTTCGAACGAATTTCCAAATTTGAATTGCATAAAAAGGATCTTACAGGTGTTTTATTCAACTATGAATTTTTATCTTCATTTACAGCAATATAATACTACATTATAACTTTTATATACACTTGTATATGTATATGTATTGTATGTATATGTATTGTGAATTGTTACTACAAGTCTGATTTGAAAACATACTGAATATCTATATTTTTTATTTTCACATATTTCGAAATTAAAACAATTCCTTATTTCACTGATCATAATAGTTTACAACAGGCGGCTCAATTCAAACCAACTCCAAACTGGAACCCATCATAGTAGCTGAATCAGAAATCGCTTCTCCAATCGCACCAGAAATAGTTCCTGACGTCAGCCCTGTTCCATTAGCTCCACTATCATCACCAGACGTTCCTATAGCCACTCTCATTCCGCCTCTGGAACCAGTCATTTCTGCCACGGTAGCTCCAATAACAGCTTCGGTATCTCCGGTTATTGCATCAGTCAATCCAGTAGTTGAACCTCATGTGGTGGAGATCATAGAACAGGATCCTCATATCATTGAAACCGAAATAGTCGATGCTCCAGATGTTGAACCTGAACTGTCTTCCGATCTGGTAGGACCGTCAGGAAGTATTTCTACTAGAGGATCTAGTTCCGTCGTTTCTGGTCCAGCTTCAACGACAATATCAAGTGAGTAACTTAAAATTCTCTCGTGAAGATAAATGAGTACCTGCAGGGATTTCATTGGTGGGGTATCAAATCCAAGTTGATTTTTTTTTGAAATTAAGAAAAATCTGAACTCGAGAAAGTCATCACTGATTGAATGTTGAAAAGAAATAGAGTAATTGAAAGTAAGAGTAATTGAAAACTATGTAGGTACCTTTCAAACCAACTAATTGATAAATTATGCCCTGAAAGTTCATACTAAGCTGATACTCCGACACTCCATCGTAGTTGAAAGTCCCCACTCCAGAAAAACAATACCAGACGGCTATACTTGGATCGATCTGATGATGAAGAGTCACACTCCAAAACTGGCCTAAAAGTTATCGTCGTCATCATCCTCATCACCATTCAGTCCGTTCTGAGTAAAGCTTATGAGTCTTCTTTTTTTATTTATAATCACCATTCACGTCGTCTTAGCTAATTCAGTTTTGATTTTTTACATATTTCACTATTTCTGTATTTCTTTTTCCATCGTTACATTTTCAGTGTTTATAGGTATTTTTCTATGTCATATTACCATCATGATATCGGTCTTTCTTGACTTTTTCGTTGGATATGTTAGAGGAGAATATTGACATTTTCAGCGATGTATTCAAAATATTTGAAACTTATATAATTTTATTTGTCGGTCGATAGCCGGTCGGTTTGACGTGGGTGCTTTGTTCACCCAATCAAACGACCGCCGTGTTAGTCAATGGTTCAAGCCGCAGGCTAAACGATGGATTTTCACTTGCTGTCATCCAACCCGTGTTAGGAGTCACACGTGTAAAGGTAAGACCTCGTTAGTCTTTAGCTCGTACAAGTTTCAACTTCTGAGGGTTGTCTTTCGTAGGGGTGCGACAGCTAGTTAACGGAAAAACATATTTTAGAGTCTCATGTGTTCTGAAACTCGCATTTGATCACCATAGCATTTGGTACAGTTTTCACAGTTCAATTTTAATACTTCGTTGCGGTGTTTCAGTTTTTTGTTTTGAGAAAACATACTTTTCAACTGTATTTTCATTTGAGAAGGTCACTTCAATACGTTCGTTACTAAGTAACATTCCAATTTTTTTAGACAAATTTTCTACTTATGGTATTTTTTAATATTTGGTGTTGACTCTTGTATTTTGGGAAGTGGAACTTTGATTATTTTTCGGATAAGGGAACTATTGTTTGGAATATGGCCTAGAACCCCACATTAAACCGCCAAGAAGTATGAACATTCATCCCGAGGATATTCTCGACAAAAACACCTGGTATGCAGACGGGTCGATAACCAAACATAGGACGAGAGCTAAAATTTGCAGTGCGTGAAGAAATCCTCATTTAAATCATCCGTTCGATCAGAACACATTTTTCATCCTGGCTGAAGAGTATGCAATCTTTCAAGGCACAAGGAACATCAATTTGAGGCCCAAACGAAGTAATCTGATCGATATTCATAGACAGCCAGGCTTACAATTCGAGCACTAATGAACCCAGAAGAGACATCCAGACTAGTCTAGAAATAGCGTGACGAACTGAGAAAATTGGCAGACGCAAATATATTGACTCTATACCAAATACCAGAACACTCAAATATCTTACAACAAGAAATCTGATGAATATGCCAGACCTGAATCATCTCCATACATAGGCCCTGAACTAACTGTGCAGGTACCAAAATCTTTCGTACGCAACCAATAAACTTTTTCCGTATCAAATTATCACGAAGTAAAAAACAGAATGTGAATTTCTGCCAATTTAAACATTTAGGATATAACACATGGGTTGAAAAGTCCCGTGCCTATGAAAGAAAACGTAATCTCCATCAAGAGCTACACAATCATTCCAGCGCCGCTTTAACATTTCAATACCTCATTTGCAGAACGATTCATCTTCTGCCCCAAATTAGGCAGCAATAGCCTTTCCATTCGAGCAAAATTCCTTACCGGTGAGCATTTTTTTAGGCCCGCGAACAGCCAGTAGTCGCTAGGATCCAAATCTGGCGAATACGGTGGATGTGGGGGCAATCCGAAGTTCAATTCATGTAGTTTGGCCATTGTTTTGATTGACTTGTGACATGATGCGTTATCATGATGAAACAATTTTTTTCTTTGCCATATGTGGTCCTTTGTTGATTGACAACTACCGACCAATAACTATTCCTAGTGTGTTGAGAAAAGTAATTGAAACATGTATCTATCAACAACTACTTCCTTCCTTAACGAAACATAATGTAATTAACAAATGTCAAAATTAATTTTGCCCTACAGCTTTCTTGGAAAATATCTATAGAGGAATTGACAAACGAAAATTTGTGGCCACACTCTTCTTCGATTTATCAAAGGCTTTTGAGTCTATAAACTCCAATATACTGGCCAAGAAAATAAGTTCAATTGGAATTCGAGGTAAATTTCTATCTCGGATTATATCTTACATGAAATTTCGAAAGATGTACGTAGAATGGGATAATGTAAACTCGAGTACTTATGACTTGGAAGTTGGAATTCCACAAGGCTCAGTCTTGGGACCATTAATGTTTTTACTATACACAAATGATTTACCACAACATATCGGCACTACTTCTATAGTTCTTTTTACCGATGATACTTCTATTTCCGCAGAAGCCGACAATCCTTTGGAACTTCAAGAAAAATTGAATGTAATAAGTCAAAATTTCTCAAAGTGGTGTTAAAGAAATAGACTTATGGTCAATGCAGAAAAAACAGTATTGGTACAGTTTCCTCCAAGAAAATATGTGGAACATCCCATACATGTTATTATAAATAACACGAATATATACCCTTCAGAATCCACAAAGTTTTTAGGAGTTCACATCGACCACTCATTGAATTGGCAATTTCAAGTTGACTACGTGAGTAAAAGACTTAATAGCAGTTTCTATGCCTTAATGCATTAAAAAAATACTGAGAGAAGAACAACTGTTAGATGTTTACTATGCTCTTGTTAATTCTGTTATATCTTATAATGTGGTCTAATGGGGAGATGCAACAAATATTAACAGGGTCTTTGTTGTTCAGAAACGAATAATTCGTATGCTTCACAATCTACGTCATACTGATTCATGTAGACCTGTTTTCAAGCAAAGGAAGAATTTGACAGTACCTTCTCTCTATATTTATAACTATCCGCTCTTTATGAAAAAACGTGAAATCGAATCAGAAACTAACTCCCAATGTCATAATTACTCAACAAGGCACGGGAATTTAATCAAACTACAACAACATTGTACAAAATGATTCACCATCTCTAGCAGGCTCCAAATTTTTCAATTGTCTACCTTCCGGCCTAAAAGTGTAGCATCAATTTTAGTATTCGAACGGAGAATCAGGGACTATCTCGTAGATGATTGTTTTAACAATATTAATGAATGTTTGGAATATCCACATTCGCCAATCAACAATTAATATCATGTCCGGCATTACCTATTTCAGCTATTATGTACATGTATAAACACTTATAATTGTTTATTTTAAACAAGCACTCTCATGTGTTAAATTTATGTATTTTGTACTAATGTTTATATACATTTCATGTTTTTCACCATTGACGACTCCTATATCATTGTAAAGTGATCATTTTAAGGAATAAAGATATTGTATTGTATTGTATTGTTCCTTTGCAATTTCGGCCTTCAAACGCTCCAATAATGCTATATAATTTTCACTCTTGCTGTTTCCCTTCTCAAGATAGTCGATGGATATTACACCACGCTCATCCCAAAATACCGTGGTCATAACTTTTCCAGCCGATTGTTGTGCTTTCGAGCGCTTTGGATAAGGTTCACTAGTTGGTATCTTCTCAGATGACGATCGTTTTGATTCCGGAGTGAAGTGATGAATCCATGTTTCATCCATTGTCACATATCGATGTAAAAATTCCGGTTTGTTATGTTTGAACATGGCCAAACATTGCACAAAATCATCATGACGTTCTTGTTTTTGGTCACTTTAGTCACTTTGAACAGAGCTTTCTTATAGTCAAATGCTCATGCAATATGGAGGCAACACGTTCTTTTGATAGCTTCACAATGTCAACTAACTCGCGTAACTCCACTTTTCGACCATTCGAAGTGAGTTTGGGGATTTTTTTTATATTTTCTAGTGATGCTGCCTAATTTTGGACATCCACTGAAATATGCATCATTAGTGTCTCTACGACTACGTTTGAATTCAACAAACCAACAATTGTTATTTCTGATGGAGCGGAGTCCTCATAATACTTTTCAAGCGATTGCTTCGCTTGAACGATATATTTTTCCATCAAGAAACATGAAATTGTTTTTGATCCATTGTTTTGAAAATAAAAAAAATAGTGTCACTCTTAGCATAATAACTCACAAACTAATAAGTCTAATATCATGAAATTTCAATAGATTTCTTTTGGAGGTTAGTACCACACTATACTATATACAGTAATTCCACTTCGGGTGATTTTTGGTTCGAATTTTCTACACGCAGATCCAGGAGTTGCAGCCTCAGGTCTGCGCAAACGACGAGTTCAAGACAGGCACGCAACCCTTCCATAGTTGTCGAATTTCATGGGTTTCACCCAACCTATTGTGAAATGGAAATATATTTTGTCACATCCGAATATGAACATCTGCCGATCCCATGAATTTTTAAAATTTATTCGAAACATAGTTCAGCATTGTCCAAATGATCTGGGTTACTTGAATATTACACAAATGCAAACTTATCATTTGTACAATTTTCTAGGGTGCCCAACATGGTTTTCATCGACTGTATTTTTTTGAGCAGTTTATATGAATAGTTGTTATGTTGAGCAGTGTTTAGAGATTGTAGTAGGGAGAAATGTCATTAGTGTCAAATACGTCAGCATTGTAAAAACTGAAACTCCTGGACACCAACATCTGGAAGTCATCTTGAATTTAGACAGGTTGGAGCCTGGCTCCCCTACCCTTTGGACTCACCAACATCTAAGTGGGACTACTGTATATAAGTATACTGTGTTAGAACTAACTGAAGAAGCGCTAAATGTACTAAGACTTGCGCCATCTATGTGTCAGGCCCGAGACTTTTCAGCTCGTGTAGTTAGTACATATGTTTACAGTCAACAGGAGAACTTCCAATATTCACAATGTGAGGGAGCCGGTTCCAAATGACATATTTGCTTGAAAAAAAATTATTATGTTGATAATTTAAACATTGCCATCAATATATGTAGTTATACATAGATATATAAAATATTTCCTAATCAATATTTGTAATTCGATGAAAGCTCTGATTAGAATAAATAATCAGAATTGACGTATAAAATGTATTGAAATTTTACTTATTTTGTATGAATACATTTTAATTACGTTTATCATGAATTGAAAAAACATTATCAGAATTCCATGGAAATCAGTCCAGAGTTCAATAAATACGAATTACAAAGTGGAAAATAGTGGATCACCTTCTTTTCAAAATTGATATATTTATTCATGAAAATGATGCATATTTACCAACTGAATTTTTGAAGAAGGTTTTTGTGTCAACAGTTACCTAAACAGACTCATTATAATGCAGTAGGATAATACGTGTAGGTTTTATGCCATAAAAAAGGCATCTGCTTTCGAAAGAAAGTCATTCTTAAAAAAAAAAATCTCTTCTTATATGAAAAGTATCAAGTATTGGAAAAAGTAGCAGACAAGAAACGTATATATTACCGATATTTCGTCAGTCTGTTATCGTCAGGGTGAAACTAAAAATACTATTAGGTTAGAAAACAATAAGAATGAGATTAGTAAATACAAGGTTGTTCATATAATAGATGTTCATGTAATAGATGTTCATAACTACATTAAAAACTGGAGATATATCCAATATTTATGATCAAACAAAATTTTGTGTTAATACACATGTCAAGAAAACATTGAGCACAAATACGCCAGAACAGTAAAGGAAGCAAAATCTATTCGAAATGTATTTTTCGTACTAATTTCTGAAAAGAATATTTTGGAAAACCCGATAAAAGGGTTCAAACAAAACTTTGTGTTAACACACATGTCAAGAAAACATTGAGCACAAATACGCCAGAACAGTAAAGAAAGCAAAATTTATTCGAAATGTAATTTTTCGTACTAATTTCTAAAAAAAATATTTCGAAAAACCCGATAGAAGGGTTAATGTGAAAAGATCACAAAATACAAGAACTCAAATAAACTATCAAGAAGGAGAATTAATTGACAGAAAACATCTGACATCGAGAAAGAACAATTTTTCTAGTTTGCCACCGTTACTAATTATCATCTTCTAAAAGGAGAGGTTTCGACATCAAATTCATAGATTTCATGCAATGCTATTCTAAAATGAAGAATTTTGAAATCTATATGATATGTATCTAGCAAAGGAAAAAAAATAATTTCACTCAAATCATTGAGATCAGTTTTTTTCATTAACATATTAATCAGATTGTAAAATCCAGGCCATCTCGAGAAACAACCTCACAATATGGCCGATTAAGTTGACATACTCACCTTGAGTACATCTATTAGGAGCTAGGCTGCAGTCAATTTTATGGGATGTAATTGGGTCTTACAAAAATCTTGATTGTCCAATGTAATTTTTCCGCATTCAGAGTAAGGAATTGAATATATAACTTCCCTATCATGTCACAATCAGTTATTGAGAATGCCCAACAGACTTAAACAGCTCAAATATATGAAAATAATATTGTTGCACTATGAATTTCTAAAAATAGCATATAGAAGGCAATTATTACTCGCATTAACCCCCTTGTATATTCGAATACTTCAATATATTTTCAATAAGTCATCTCGAATGATTCACAAACATTTTCTGACTTGCTAAAACAAATACAGATAATCTGAGTTTGTGTAGGTATTGCAAACAGCAGTTAAAACTGGGAAAATCAACACTTTCCAGACACACAAGAATGAAACCTCTTTTCTTTTCAGAGCCTGCTAGAGTGGTGATAGCTGCACCTGTCCTGCCTATTGTTCCAGTTATATCATCGGTCACGACCCATCTACATTCCACACCATACGTTGAAGTTAACAACGAAATTCCTCTAAAATCAATTTCCAGAGCAACCGTAGCTGCCGATGTATCGCTTGTTCTATCAACTATTGCTCCCATTGGGATCAGTACAGTATCCACCTTGGCACCACCAATAATCAGAGATGTTTCTAATGTGGAAACAGGTCTGAGAAACACCGGAATCAATATAGTGTCTACATTATTACCACCAATAATTAGAGATACTCCTCCCATAACTGGGAACATTGGAGTCAACGTAGTGTCTACGTTAGCGCCACCCCCTAGTGATTTGGGTAATATAAGAGGTTATGCTGGATCCAGTTCAGTTTCTTCAACAGTGAGAGATTTTCGTCCTGTGGTTTCCTCTACAAGTCGCCCACCAGAATTTTGGAACCCTGATATTTATGAACAAGTCAAATTACAGGTGCCAACGCCTCTTCCCGTAAGTAGATTCTCCACTGCTCATAACAGAGTTTTGGCAACCCCAGCCTCACCTAACAGCTTCAGTGAAGACAGTAACATTGTTCAACCAGCTTCCTCATATGGGTTCATTGATAATTCAGCAAGATCTGACCAAGATTCCTCAACGTTCTCGCCTGGAGTTATTTATTCATCAACTGTGGGACCTCCGCCTATTGTCACCCACGACACTCCAGTTTCAAGTGAAAATATACAAGGCCTAGATGAAAATCTTCAAAATACTAAACAAATTATCAATACCAATGTTGGAGCCAATTTACAACCAGGTTCTTCCAATGAATTTATTAGAAATTCGCCTTTCTCCGGAGAAATTTCTCCTACCCCAAGCCCTAGAGTAATATATTCATCAGAATTCCCGCCAGGATCATCTTTTGGTAATGATGTTGCCTTGCCGGATGGAAATATTCACAGACTTGAAGAAGCAGTTGTAAGTAACGGACAGTTTTTTATTGACCCGACCAACATTCCATCACGAAATATCATACCACCAGAGATAGGTCGTCTTCCACCTGTTTCCAATGGAGCTACAGACTTGGGAACAACCGTACAAGTTTCTTCAGTTCCAAGAGCTCCTGAACTACTCTCGCCTGAGTCACCCAACGTTCAAAGAATCGATAACGCAGGAAATGGAGCAGCTTATAACTACAGGAACATCCCTGATCGAAGTGAAGAGAATCTGCAAAACGAGATAATTCTTTCTGATTCCGGACGGGATTTGAGTAATGAGGTATATCAACTGCCGGTTGGATTTACTTCCAATGTTCCCCTGTTGAGAAACACGAATCCTATAGTTGACAGTAGAGATTTTCGAAGGCAATTCGCACAAGTTCAATCACCTCTCGCACCTGATAGTGGTTATCCTCTTAGGCCAGGAGATTATGATGACAGTGGTTCTGTTAATTTATGGAATAGGTATGGCCGTACGGCCCAGCATAAAAACCAGTGAAAGTTTTTATGTTCTCGGTGATTAAGACTAGTCAGTTCATACAAAGAGGTGGGGGATAATTAGTCTGGCACTGTTATTTGTGTCTGCAATTTCATATTTTGTGTTCTTATTATAATTTATTTGAGTTTCAATAAACTATATATGATCAAGTTCTTTTATTTTTGAACCTATGAGTTACTTCACAATAAGATTCAAAGTCAATATCAGATATTTTATAAAAGAGTCGTAAGGTTTAATTGTCTCCCTCAAAATTTACACACAACACAAAATACTACCTAGAACAGATCACTTCTTGTAATTTTATTATCATTTCATCTCAAAAGGATCTATTTCGCTGCATTCATAATAAGACAACTCTCAAGTTTGTGTTCTGAGTAAGGGCATTTATCGGATGATAACAGACTCCTGCAATTCTCCGGCCAAAATTCTTGTCAAGACATTATGACCTTCAGGTTGAGACTAGGAAAAGTTTCATTTCTCTAAGAATTAGTAAACCAACCACTTTAACATTAAATTAAATTGAAAGGGTATACTTTCAAAAGCGATTATTTTTTGGGAAAAAAAGGTTTTTTATCCTTCTACTTCTCCATCTTGATACAAAAATGTGGGAATCTTCCAAAGAAAAGAAGGAAGCAATCAATTCAAAAATTAACTCTATACAAACATGTGTAGATCATATCATGCAAATATGTAACTTTCAGACATATACTGGAAGAACAGCTATTTTCATATAAACATTGAATTATAGGAAAGAAAACTACAGTGGGGCCTGGGTAATCCGGACTCCCGTTTGTTCGGTGATCGCTGTAATCCGGCCGGTTAATGGGCTTCTCGGGGGAGGCGGGCATTAAAAGACAAATTGCTAATTATAGAAACGTTGGATAAAAGTGACAGCTACCCTGTCATTGCTCGGAAGTTTGGTATAGGCAGGTCAGTAAGCGACATAAAGAAGAACAAAGACAAAATCCTTGAAGTTCGTTAGCCTAACAGAAAGTGGTCCCAAAAAACACTGAAGAAATCGGAAAATCCTGTTTTAGAATATGATTTGTTTAGATGGTTTTTGCAACAAAGCTGATTGCATGTTCTTATAAGTGGTGATATAATTTGTGAGAAAGCTCGCATTTTTCATCGCCAGATTACAAACTTCAATATCGAGTTTAATGCAAGTCGGGGATGCTTAGACAAATTTTAAAAAAGCCACGGAATAAGACGTAAAAAAATGGCCGGTGAAAAACTGTCAAATGATGAGGCCGCTATCAGACCATTTCACTAGAGTTACAGAAAGTTATTAGAGAAAAAATTTAACAGCAGCATAGGTTTGCAATGCTGACGAATCTGGATTATACTGGCGATTATTACGAGATCATACTTTAGCCTCCAAACTTCCTCCGGAAAGAAAATGATAAAGATGAGAGTGACATTCATGCTCTGTGCAAATGCGGCTGTAACCCGTAAACTTCAATGGTATGTTGTCGGAAAATCAAAAAAATTGCGGGCATTTAAACACGTCTTCCTGTTTGTTATCGTGCACAAAAATGCTTGGGTTACGAAATACTTGTTTCTTGAGTGGTTTACAACAGAATTCGTTCCCGCGGTCCGTCGCCATCTTTTGTCTGTTAATTTGCCTCCTCAGGTACTGTTATTGTTAGATAATTGTCCTGGGCATTCATCAGCACATGAAATTGTCTCTGAAGACGGCAACATTTTTGCAATGTTCCTGCCACCTAACACCACGGCATGTATACAACCAATTAATCAGAACGTTATACAAAATGTGAAAATAAATTACCGAAAATCACTTTTGGTTAACTGGCTTGCATTATGTTCTGAGAATCTCATGGACACGTCAAAATCGATAACTTTAAAGGACACAGTTTTTCTTTTGGCTAATTGCTGGGCCAATGAATATTACTGGAGTTTTTTTCCTGGGCCAATGTTAAGGAATCGCTAATTAACAAATCATGGAAGAATTTGCATCCTGGATTTCTCACTAATAATGACAAACCAGAAGATTATGTTCCTTCAGCCCAACTTTTTGATAGGTTGAGTGGACCCAATGATTCTCAAATAAGTGAGGCAGAAGCTCAAGAAGCTTTCAAATGAACTGAAGAAAACGAATTTGATAGCCACGAAGTTACGTTTCTCCGTCAACTTAGAGACCGGGCTTTTGGAATGAAGTGCGAAAATTATAAACAGAAGAATATTACAGACTTTTTCAAGAAGAATCAACTTATGTTTTATTTTAACTTACTGTTTTTCTTACATGGTTGTAATTTTGAACATGTACATTTCAGTCTTTATGCTTTAATTTAAAAATTGATTGAAGAAACTAAGGTTAAACTTGTGTTTTATTACCATTGAATATGGCATACTATAATCCGGACGCCTCGATAATCCGGAAAGGGTCTTGTTTTTGCCTCTCCGGATTAACGAGACCCTTCTGTACTTTCAAAACGAATACTTTCATATGAACACTGAATTATACGAAAAACATTTTTTCTATTCAATTTGTATTCCAAACATTCATAATGGAATCGAATCAGATACCATTTACAAGATTCCTACATAATATAATTGATGAAAGAAGTGAAACTCCACTTGCATGGAATACCGGCATCCACACTGGTAGACATTCGGATGTTTCGCCTAAGACACTTGCCTTATTGACGGGTAGCTGTCCTTGTTCATCTTCCACTGCCTGAACCACTGTGCATGCTGTTTATGGCGAGTGCATTGGCTTAGGATGTGGGGGTTGAGTAAACTGACCAGCGGATGCCTGCTTCCACGTAGCCCCACTGGATATGGGAATGACATAATCACTTGTGGTTCTGTTATTCCCTAACTGAATGGCATCGAAACGATGGCTTAATTCTAAAGTGTGTGTATCCGTGCCGAGAAGATTAATGACACTGAGCCTATCAGCTGTCTCTACGGTACCTTCGAGATACCGGTTGCCCTCTTGTCATAGCACCGCCTTGTCACGATAATGCGGGGCTCTGCCGTGATTGACCTTCTTTCCGTAGCTACTCGTAGGACTTGTATGGACAGAGTGAACTTAAAAATTCTTTCTGACTCTGAGTCTACAGAGGAGATGGGTGTCGAATTTACGACTCCAATTGACCTCCCTTTAAATTCATTTCAGGAGCGAGTCTACAGATGGGATAGATGTCGAGTTTACGACTCCAATTGACCTCCCTGTGAATTTAGTTCAGAAGCGAGTCTACAAAGGAGAAGGATGTCGAGTTTACGACTCCAACTGACCTCCCTGTAAATTTTTTTCGGGAGCGAGTCTACAGAGGAGAGGGATGTCGAGTTTGCGACTTCAATTGACCTCCATGTAAATTGAGTTCAGGAGCGAGAGCTTTTCAACTTCCCAACTCCTGATCCAATAACTGAACCTAAAAAGAAAAGTTTGGTGGTGCAGCCAGGAGACGACTGAGTCGTCTCCTCAAGAGCGGGGTACCTTATGAAACCGCCTTACACCAAATTCTTGAGCGGCGTACCCAGAATCTGTCTCAGGTGGAGGAACAAACAGCAGATAAGCAAACGTTTACGTTCAAGTGATAATTCACCATAACAGACACGAAAAAGCCCTGCACGGTTGAATCTAAGGCATCGTCAGGTTGTCACGGGTATCAAGGCGGGAATCTTACACCTTGACTATCCGACTACCTCATTGATGATGAAACACCAGATCATATACTTTCTGCCTGCCCCGCTGGGTACCGAATCAGGTCTTCAGAATTTGGCAGAGCCGTACTCTTACCATCTGACTCAAAAGACCACTCACCATACAAACTAATAGGCTTCGTTAAGGAGCTGGGTTTATTTGATCGAGTATAAATAGGTGTGAGCCACAATAAACCCTTGCGGGTTGCGGTGGAGGGTCGAAAAGACCCGCACTTACTTTGGACCTAACCTAACCTATTGGCTCTGCAGTACCAAATACGGATAACATTATATGAACGAATTGAGTGTTTTTTCACAAAATATTATCCGTATTTGGTACTGTAGAGTCAATATGACAAGTGTCTTTTCTTCCAGTTTGTGTCTGAAAGTTACTTATTTGCATGAAGTACACATCTTTGTTGAATTCACTCCCTTCCTTTCTTTGGAAGATTCCCACATTTTTGTATCGAGACGGAGAAGGGCAAAAACCTTTTTTTCCCAAAACATTAAATTGTACTGTTTGTTGTATATGTGAGTTAAACAATAAGTACAGTTTATGCAGCATGACTTCACTCATAAGATTCACAGGGGATAGATTAAAACAAAGTTATGATTTAATCAATTCTAGATATCAGCATAGCACGTTAGTGTTGCTTTTATTTGTCGTTTGTCCATCTAAGGGGTTAAACTATATTGTATGAGCTACAATGTCAATAAATTCTATTCTTCTCATTCCTCACAATATTTTTTCACTCCGCAACATGAAGCGTACAACATGAAGAGTCTAGTACAATCAAATCATGGTGATGGATATACCATACCAACAGCAAATTAATGATAGTATCAACAGGCTGTATTCAAATCATCAACTGCGAATGTTCGGTTTTCTTATTATTAAGTAACTAAGGAATATACATGACAGAGTATGTATATCATACCTATAGAAATGGATTGTTTCAATGAAAAACTTATATTGACATCTCCTCAGTCTTGGCAGTTTTCTCAAAATCTCACATGAATGGCATTTTTCTCACTGGACTACAATTCATAGAATAAAACACACGTTTCGAATGCAAAACAACAAAAATACCGATAGTTACAACACAAAAATGGCTAAGATCCCTGAGCAAGCGCAGTGAGCCAAGAATGACAGTATTCTGCATCTGTCCGGCTAAGATTTCTGCCTTAGTGCGGCAAGCCGGTATGATTTCAAGATTCGAGAGTAGAGAGGGCATCATTCCACCAAGGACACCAATATTCAGAACAACCATCTTGACAGAGTGATCTGGATAGAGTCTGCGGAGTTCGAAGAGAAAATCTCGATATTTTATCCGTTTTTCCTCCTCTTTTCTGATTCGAAAACATTACCGAGTTTATCAGCTGCACGGGCATCTGCCCTAAAGAGAAATGCTTCCTGCTCTCTCATGGTCACGGACAATTCAGAGAAGGGGATTCGAACTTCTGACGACTTTACAGGCTGTATCCAGTACCATTCTGTCATGTAGACACTTCAAACTCAAAAGTCCACGACCTCCCTGTTGTCGGGGGAAGTACAACCGTGGAACGGACCATTTGGGATGCAAACTCCTATAGAGATGCATCATTTTTCTGGTCTTTACGTCGAGTTGATACAGCTCCTCCCGAGTCCACTTCACAACTCACTATTATTATTATTATTATCATTCCCTTCCGACACAACAATCATGTTACCTACCTACATATATGTGTATTCAGGTACATACTTCTACACCCTTGCAATATCAATTACTGTTGTATTGTTGCATATTTTTTTCCATCATACTAAAAGGAATCAACCAATCATTTTCTTCTAAAACCATGTACGAACATGTGATCATACTAGAAACATTGCGAAATAAATAGTAAAAAAATGCATTAAACTGAAACGGTCTACTGATTTAACCGCGGTTCACCTTGTAAGTTACGCATTACATTTTTACATTTGAAAATGAAGGCGTCGTCTAGGGTGGAGTACTGCATAACAATAGATCACGTTTCAAGTACCTGTTGGCGTGTTACGCTTCATAAAAGGCTTCATTAACTGGAATATACAAGGTGGGAGTTCGAGACAGAATTTTTCAGTATGAATCTTCCGTTTCAAACAGTTGACATGGGACGGAATATCGAATAATATCAAAAAATCCATGGGCTCAATTTCAGTTGTTTCTGTCGGTCACTGTATTGAAGCTCTTCACATAATTCAGTAACCAAAGACGTTGAAACAATCAATATATTTCCAGCTATTTGAATTTTGCAACGAATATTTGAAACTAATTAAATTTTAGTCTGAATATTGAGTTGAATAGCAGATATACAAAGTAGGTATGGGAAAAAGGATAACAATCATCAATATTTCAAAATTACTATTAGAAAATGAAAATTTATGACATTATTCCGTCGAAATTTGTACATCAGACAGACGTACAGATTGGTTCCATAATTACTATCATTTTTTTAAGGAAAAAACACAAGCACTACCGTAAAATCCTTAAAGCGATCTAAGAGCGGTGCCTGAACGAAAGTAACGATACACATTGGATTTGAATGGCTCTCAGGAAGTTTATTCCACAGAAACGCAGTTCACCAAATGAAAGATTTCTTAAACAGTGAAGTTTGTATAATTATGTAAAGTATTTCTAATCGTATTTTTTTTAAGAGGGAACAAATTTTGCTCTTCAATGCCCGTAAAGGAGAGAGTAGTTGTTTCAGAGACTCTTCCTTTCAGAATATATATGAAAGTGAAAGAAATGTATGTAGATGTTCTGCAGAACATTTTTCTGGGAGCTTTCGTTAACCTTTGTTTTTTTATTTATCATCGTATTTATGAACGAGTAGAGGTTGGAAACTGAAAAGGTGTCTCTTTATGAGTTTTCCATATTTTTGTAATTGCACTTAATCAGACGAGTTCATGTGCAAATGTGCCGTGTGGCGAAAAATTTATTGCACACTTTTGCTATATCGTTAGACAAGACAAGTTTTATTTACCAAGAAATAACATTTCGCTCGAAGAGCATAGAAGAAAAAAAGTTTCATTTTTTTGGTAATACGAAAGTTTCCAAAATATCATGTTACTTGTTTATTTTGTGGTAATTCATGATCACTTTGATGAAATGAATAAAAACACTTTTGTCTAATTACCACTAGTTAATTTTATTTATACGAGCGGTTTCGGGTTAAGCCCCATCATCAAGTATAAAACTGAAATGTGAAGTTTGAAAACTCGGTTATATCGGGAGTTTTCAGGTAAAATGTAAGGATAAGTACTTATGATGCACTGTTTGGAACCTTTGGTGTAGTAATGAATATTACTGGAGTTTTTCCCAACACCAAATCGTTATTTTTAACATCTCGACACACGTGTTTTGATCACCAAGTGATCATCTTCAAAGAGGAAGATTAAAACTGTTTTAATCTGTTTATGTTTATGATTCTGGGGGTTATTAAGGATGCGGGTATTTTCTAGTGTGACCATAACTTAAAAGTGACTTAATAGTGAGCCTATAAGGATAACTGACTTTTGCAGATTTAAATTATTATTATATTTGATGAAATTATGTTTCAGACATGTATCAAGCAGTTTGCAAAATTCGGTAGTTATATATGGTTTTGTATTATAATACGAAAGATGGGAAATTCTCATTTTCGAAGGCCCAATCTCCACATCTTGTTAATTATTAATTTGAGCGGGAGTAAGAATAAATTTCAGCAAGTGATCTTGGCGGTTTTTTTTGGAAAACAACCCAGTCTTCAAAAAATTTCCTCCTCGTGATTCAGAGTGTTGTGTCTGAAATATCATGTTTAAACTGAGTAATATTTTTGGAAATATCAATTTTCTTTTCCATTTCTTTACTTGATGGTAGAGTCTATCGAAGAGAGTCGTCATGAAATTCATTAAGATAATAGTACACTTTAGTCTGTAGTTCCCTGTCTGTCAAATTTGAAAAATTACCAAACTCGATAAGAGATTTGAGATAGGTGAAGTTAGAAATAGTATATTCAAGTAACCCTTCATTGGCTCAATATGGTCATATATGACATCATAGTGCTGCCATTTAATGAAAATGATCACTTGTATTGATATCATTGACGAGATAATTTCATATTCTATCAAATTCTTGACTTAACGGTTATATCGAGAGGAACTTCTGATTGTTGAAAACATCGACTTCGGATACGTTTATCATTGATTTAAATTTTAAATGGGGCTGTGTAGGTACAATGACTTCGTTATCATGCTGTATATCATTGATACATAAATACTCATAATTTCAAAACATTCGCTTTCAACAAAAAGTACATTCCACTCGATATTTTATGGAAATAAGTAATTTCATTGAATTTTCATGGAATTCGTTGAACAATCATATCAGGGTCCTTCGAATAATATTTCTGATAAATATTTATAGTATTTTCATGCACGGGATCATTCGAAGGAAAAATATAGATGTAGTTGAAATAGTGTGCCACTAGCTACACAAGATTATGCCAGTAGCTACTTTTAATGCTGGAATACCTACTTGATGAAAATCCATAACGTATTCAAGTAACTCTTTATTAAGAGATNCAGTCTTCAAAAAATTTCCTCCTCGTGATTCAGAGTGTTGTGTCTGAAAAAAAGTATATATCACCCAAAACGCAAAAAATTGCAAAACTTCTTCGCAACGTTTAACCCTCCGTTAGTGTACCCAAATAAATTATCTCGGTTAGTGTACTGGGGTATGGCATACCCCAAATAAAAGTCATTTCAGAAATACTGAGATAACAAAGTTTTATCGTTTTGATAACTATATATGTTTTTCTGCATATTTTTCAGTGAAATGAAGCAATAACAGCAGTTGAATATTTCTCTTTGAAATTCAAAAATCATCAATTGAAAAATATATGTTTATTATATCCTGGAAAAACACAGTTCAAGTATATTTATCATAAAATATGGAGATCATAACATGGCATATACAACTAAAAGAAATATTCTAAAAAACTGTTCCACAAACAAAACATTGCAAAACTGAGAGTGGTAACTTCCCAAATAGAAGAGTTCTGGCTCTTGAAATTGGCACAATTTTCGCATGTCATCATTGCGTGCTCCATACAAATTGGACTATGTCTTCCTGTCTTTACTTCTTGGACAAACAGAATATCTATTGCTTGAGATTCGTCGCTTAGGTCCCGGTTCATGACGTTTCACCTCTGGGTTTTCCCGTAGTCGTCGGCGTAGAGCGAGGTTGTGTCTTCGTTGATTTTGAAATTGTATTTCTGCGTATTTGCTTTGAATATAACTTGAGCATTTACTCCAGCGGAATTCATGAACGAAAAAAATAATGTCGAAGGCCAACGGCGGTTGTTTCTCGACACACTGTAATTAGTAGATAACTCATCCAATATGTCTACACCGCCTTCGGTGGAATTATAGAAGCTGATAATTTCAGGTAGTCATGATGTAATGTAAATAAAAGTATGATATTCTTTCCCTTTTTGGCACTTGTTTTTTCTGCCAAATCCAACCGATGTCAGCTTATACTTCTTGAGCAAATTCATCATAAGAGGGTAGCTGGTAAACCAGTTATCAAAAGTAATGTTTTGTTTAGTTCCAGATACTGGTTCAATTGAACGCTCGACTATGTCTTCCAGATATTCCGTCTCAGAAACTATTTTCCGATTCGTACCGTGTGTGTTTTGTTTCTTCTCCAGCAGCATGTTCTTCGCCTATTTGTGCGACTCCGACTTCTTCTAGCACACCTTCATCTTCACCTTCAGAATTTCTATCAATAAATAACCCATCATCATCAGAACTGGCGCCAAACTCTTCCCATAAACGTTTGAGTCTTTTTTGTTCTTCTTCGTAGGACATTTCACAATTTTAGTTTGTGGAATAAGAATCAGATATCATTCACATGAGTTCTACTTTGAATGAATGGTAATAAATTTTACTCACATAGAACACTGTCACCCTCACTGGTATCAGATGGAGTAGTAGAAAGCCAAAAACTTTCTTTCCCAAAAAAAATTAATCACTCCTAAAAATATAACCCCTTCAATTAAATTAATAAAATGTTTGATACAAAGAGTAAAAAAGAGATGAATATTTTTTCATTTCAAGGCATGCATATTACATAAACAAAATATCCTACTACTGGTAGACATACCCATAATCAGGAGTGTTTGCAATAATGCAACATATGCTTAAAATGCGTAAGATTACCGAATGGAAGGTGAAGGCCTCAAATACATTAATGATCATTTGAAGTTTTCTACATATAAATACTAGGGTTGAAGAACAGATATTCAGTTTTCAATCGACTGTGAAAATAAGTACACCATGAACTCCTTGGTAAGGTTTTACTCTTAGACTTCTTTATTTATATATCGAAAATCCCTTCAACCCAATTTTTATATCCATTAGAAGTCCCATGTTCATGAAAAACTAAAATTAGTTTCTTTCTTTCACTTTTCATTAGTAATGGACGTATAACGAAAAAATAAACTTGTGACGCATGTGAAACACCGTGACACCGTGAACCTCCATACCAAATTTGAAAATATTTATTATTGATTGTAATAAACCAATAGACAATATTGTAATAACTGATAAAATACCCACAAAAATTGAAAATCACTTTTGGAAATACTCCCTTGTGTAGTAATCGTAGACTAAAGAAATCTTAAGCATTAATATTCTTCACATTTTTTTCCAACCCTGATAAATGATTTTGCAGAAAACCTAAATATATTTTACCAATTGAAACACTCGTTAAAGGACGTTCACCCTGTTTTCTGATTTCTTTTCAACGAAACAAAAGTTTTAAACATTTTGAGTGGCTCGAAGTTGTGAAAAACATGTCACGGTTGAAGATAACATAACAATGAAGGACATATTAAATTATTTTCCAAAAGAAAATAAAAACGATATGCTAAGTTGACACAGTTCAACTGATGTCAGTTCAATGTCACTTCAATGTCAAATATTAAATGAATTGAAGGGGTTATATTTTTTGGGAGTGAATAATTTTTGTGAAAGAAAGTTTTTGGCTTTCTACTACTCCATCTTGGTACAAAAAAAGAAGGATGAGGGAGCCTTCCAAAGAAAGGAAGGAAGTAACTCTATACATGGATGTGTAGATCATGCAAAGAAATAACTTTCAGACACAAACTGAAAGAAAGTTCTACTGCATGATCTACACATCCATGTATAGAGTTACTTCCTTCCTTTTTTTGGAAGACTCCCTCATCCTTCTTTTTTTGTATCAAGATGGAGTGGTAGAAAACCAAAAACTTTCTTTCCCAAAATATTAAATGTTATGACATACATCCAGCAATAGGCCTGTACCAACTAGTACAAGGAATAAGATTATTGTGATAAAAAAGCTTGGAGAAAAATGCCCATGAGACTGCAGTGTTTTCCAGATACATGAGAGAAATAGACAAAAAAGACGGCTTGAAAGTAGTAGAAAAAAATCTGAATTCAAGAATCAATCATCCATTTTCTATATAGATACATCAATTGATGCGGCAGTGATAGCTATCCAATTTTTCGATAACCAAAGATATACTAAATATCACTTTCGCAAGTCCATTCTAATAATGTTTAGCTAACTGTAAATTATGTAGCCCTCATTCATGACTGAAATCATTACTGAGTTTTGAATCCATGTTATTCAGAATTGAAGGCTCTTCAGGGATCAAGTTATGAATTAGTATTTGAACTGTGAATTAGAAAATTGCATCCACCGTAACCATTTTTAAAACAACATGATAAAAATGTTTTTAATTTACTTTACTCAGTTACTTTCGATCAGTTGTTCTAGAAAATAACTATCATCAAACATAAAATCAGTGAACTAAACATCTTCTTGACGTGCTTGTGATAATGATGTGTTCACGATGTTATCAACAATATTTATCGTGCGCCTCTATTTGACACCTCATTATTAAAAGTTTTTGTTTCGTGTTAGGAGGAACGCATTCGTTTCTCATTAGGATCATAGTGTTATCTATTTGACTGTTCTCAAATTTCAGCATCTTCTTTCATTCTACTCTTTAGTTTAATGACTGATGTCTAATACTTCAATATCTCTTTCTTTTTATAGCGTGTTTCTTGTGGAGTTTTCTGCATATTTCTTTAATTT
The DNA here is from genome assembly GCF_000500325.1 of Leptinotarsa decemlineata. NCBI lineage: Eukaryota > Metazoa > Arthropoda > Insecta > Coleoptera > Chrysomelidae > Leptinotarsa > Leptinotarsa decemlineata. The sequence continues at coordinate 139,764 of NW_019289643.1, read as the reverse complement.
TCAGCTTATTCGTTTTTTCATCCAGTTTCTGTCTATCATCTCAGTGACTAACTGTGAGTCTTATCCAAATTTTTAAAACTTTCTTAAAAGTTCATTGTGATTTTACACAAAACCCCGACACATTTTCCGTTATAGAATAGCTTAAACTTCAGAAACATGAATTATTATCTAAAGTTCAATCAGATATTTCATTGTATACTAGATTCAACTACATGAAAAGAGGAAATATAGTCTTTGATTTACTAGAGAAAGCAGGTAGAAACAGGTCAATCATTAATTTTATATCACAAATCAATTTTTGTAGATGGACTTAAATCGATTATCTGGTACGAACAGATAAACAGAAGCAAAGCAGAGATATTCAAATTGATTTGATCGTTTATTAAATCACAGGCATTTCTGAATTTATTATTTTCCATACTTTCCAAAAGGATGAGTATGAAACTTTTCTTCTGGAGATGAGGAGTTCAAATTCATGATGTAACTCATCTTTCGCTGTGTAGAGGTGAGTAGCATAAGCCGAATTGATTTTTTTCATTTTGGAAACATTTTGGAGTGCTTTCAATATTCTCAGATCGGTATATGGCAAACATCGAAAATTATATGAACAAGACAAATTATAAATTTCTGATCTACCCGACACCAAATTAGTGTTTTTGTTATTTCAAATATCCATGTATTATATCGCCCGTTCCCATGTGAACCGCTGACCATGCTGAAGCAGAATCTCGCGATTCTGGGAAACTGATGTGCAAGAAATCTTATCTTCATGGGAGAATATTTTTATAATTCAGTTTAATTTTGCTCTCACACTGTTAAAACCTATTTTTATGAATAAAACTTAATTTTTAAAAAAGGACTTTGACACCCGAAAGTTATATTTGGCGCAGTCGGTAGGATACTCGAAATTGAACGTATCGAACGTGCAGTTTGCGTTTCAACGATTCATCGGGTATCGAACTTGTTGTTTTGTCTTGTGGAGGTGTTTGTGAAGGAGTGGCTATTCAAACTTCAAGAAACCAAATCCATCGTGGACCTTTTAGCTACCCTCAACAGGCAGATCATCGGGGAGTGAAGAAGAATCGTCCAGTCTCGCAAGGAAGTCTACCTGGAAATCAAAAATCGAGGAACCAGTCGTGTACCTTATAAAGGATGCCCAAAGTTCTTACAATTTTAATATTATCTGAAACTCTCGGACTTCAGGAAAATATATCTAAACAAAACCTAAAAAACAATCCAGGACTTATTTCTCTCAGACTTGGAACAGCCAGAGTCGAAACGCACGCATATACACTTATTCGTTACTATGATTTAAATCCAATAATCATGGAAGTACATAAACTGAAATCCAACTCAAAAAATGTAAGGACACTTGTAGGCGGTTACAAAGACTACTCATGGGATACATCTAACTATTTAAAAATATTATAATTTTCTGAAAAAGGGGTGAGTGATAGACTCGACAATATTTTACCACATCCACTCAGAACAGAACGCGGTCTTATAAATGGCGTTGGATCCATTTCCAAATCAATCACAGGAAATTTAGATTCCAGCGATGTTGAAAAATATGACCGTCGGATCAAAGAATTACAAAATAATCAAAATAATCTAGTAACGAACATCAAGAAGCAAAACTCACTCTCAATGTCATTAATTGATCAGTTCAATAGTACAGTTCAGCAAATAAAACATAATGAAAGGCTGGAATCAAAAATAAATCAAATAGCAAAAATTGTTGAAAATTAAACGTATAAAGAAAATTCTATGTTCATCAAAGACATCGTGAATCAGATAATCAATACATTTGAAATCATAAATTCAATTTTGCAAGATGTTGAAAACTCAATACAATTTTTCAGAAGGAACATTCTTCATTCTAGTATGCTTTGCTCTCACACTATTAACACCTATTTTTGTTAATGAAATTTAATTTTCAAAAAAGGACTTTAACACCCGGAAGTTATATTTCATGCTCAAATTTATATTGATTCTATACGTTATATTCACATCTTTATTTTTTTGAAATCTTCACCTATTTTAGAAACGGGTAAATTTCCGTTTCAATTTCCTTTGCCTTACTATAAACTGCATTAGTAAGTTTTTGTTGGCAATTTACAGAGTATTCGTTAGTATTATCACGTAACATACATCTCTTCTCTATATCAGTTTCAATATCAGATTAATTCGTACATTTTCTGGTTATTCTTTTTTTTTCATCAATGTCCTCATTTCGAATTATACTATAAAGGTAGAATTCAGAATTACAACTTGAACAACAAAAAAGTACTTTCCTGATAGTGACTTGACTTGTTGTTTTTACTGATGTCATTCAACATTGCTCATACATATATTTTTTTACGATCATGACAGCTCATAATATATTTTTTATGTAAAAGAAGTCGTTATTTTTAATAACATGCAAAACACATACTTATGCTAAAGTTCAATAATTGTTAAAGAATTCCTCTTCGATTTGTTACGAATAACAAGATTAGGCTTTCGTTTCGATGCTTCTGGAATTAAATTATATCCATCTCATACACTGTAAAGTAATGATATTGACGAATGCTAGCACAAAGTGAATTATTTGCTTTGTACGATTTAGTGGTAAAATTTCCACTTCAATAACTGATAACTGTTTTTTTCTTGGAATTATTTGGTAAAATTCATATACATATCAGATTTTACCCGATTGTATAGTTTTCAAAATATATTCAAGAAACACATTATTGTGGCATCTTCACTAAACAGTTTTACGCGTTTCGCTATACATAAGCTCCATCAGGCGTGTTTATACTCTGAGTATACTCTCAGTATTAACATACCTGATGAAACTATTGTATAGCAAAACACGTGTAAACTGTGAAAATCTAACAATGGAGTGTCACTTAAATATATATTATATGTACTTTCAAACAAAAATTACTATTCAAATAAAAGATTGTAAACAGATGATAATTTTTTAAGGAGTTGACATTGATAACTATCATTCATTGACTTTCAGGTCGCTATCCTCCTAGTCGCCACCTTGGCCTGTGCCCAAGCCTCCGTCCTCGGTTGGGGAGGAGCTGCCACCCTCGTAGGACCTGCCAATCCAGGGGCTCTTCTCTCAGGCCCCGCCGCTGAAGCTATCGTTGCCGGACCAGATGGCAGTCTTATCTCCGGAGCCGCCCAAGCTGGAGTCCTTGCAGCTGCCCCCATTCCCGGTGGAGTTGTCAGTGCCGCAGTCGCCCCTGGTGTTGTAGCCCCTGGATGGGGAGCCGGCTTGGGATGGGGACACGGAGCGTGGGGTAGATAAACAGTCGGCTAGTCTTTGAAAATTGTGATTTTTGTCGGAACTGATCTTGAATGTTAATAAATGATTACTTTTTTTATTCTTGTGCTTGCTTTAGAGGGTGGTGAGATGAACAGCTGTAACTTTGCTCAAGTTCAGCATGTTCAGATATTGGTAAGATTTTTTCACTGATAAATGCAATAATAGAATATCGTGCCCTGTGAGTTTTTTAATGAAGTTTGAAAAGCATTCGAGTGCTTCAAAGTTGTTTGTAGATGTTTTCATGTGAATCATAACATTTTTTCACTTCAATATGAAAGATACATGTCAGGACCTTGTTAGGAATCACACTTTAAAAGGTAAGACCTCGTTATTCCTTAGCTTGCACAATTTTCTCAACTTCTGAGAGTTGTCGTTCGTATGGGGGCGACAGCTGATTACCGGAAAAACAGATTTTAAACAGATTTTAAACAGATTTTCAAACAGTGGTTTGCTACTTACATGAGTATTTGCAAGTGATATGTAACAAAATCGTTTCGAATTTTAGATCTGAAAATATGGGTGTACCTCAAATCTAAATTTTATGGCCCACTTTACCAATAGTTCATCTATATACGAGTACTACTAAAATTCTCGAAAGTACTGCTAACTGAATTTGTTGCCCTCGCTAATTAATATTTCAAATATCCTAAAACAAGTCGAGGTTGTGTACACAAATATATGTGAATGGGATGACAAGAACAAGTTTTGCCTGGATTACAACTGTAACATTGTATGAAATAAGTCGAGCAAATACTCAACATCTTGATCATATCTTTAAATGATTCATTGATTCATTGTACATGTACATGTACATGTACATGAATCACTAAACTACCAGGACTTGAAATAAATTAAAAAGAATCGACAATGAAGGCACATTATGCATAGAGTATGCTTTACTCATTATTTCGGGTGCTTTCATTCTAACTCAAAATATAGCAAAATTCTCTCAGGAGCCTATTCCGATGTTTTTTCTATTATAGCTAAAATGAAGACAACTGATTAATGTGGAAGTATGTACAAACTTTGGAATTTCAACGATGATAAACATCACTTTGTAAACCAATTACAATCTTATTTCTTGGACGGAAAGTAAAATTTTGAATATCAATGAAATTATTGGTATCATAAAAAAAGGTTTACTTTCCAGTTAATCGTCCAAAAGGGAACTCGAACATTTACCCTTATTTATTTCCAAGAACTCCTGCAAGTTCAACTTCTGTCCCTCAGCTTCTACATGAAGTAGATCGTACAAAATGTTGAAATCATGATTGTTCTTCAAAAGGTGGCAAGCATAGGTGGAATTGGTCTTCTTCAGTTCGAAACTTGTTTTATGTTCAGAAATTCTCGTTTTAAAATGTCTTGAAGTTCTTCCTACGTACACTTTTGGACATGATCCGCATGTTAGTATATAGACACCTGATCTGTTGTTCTTGTCTATATGTGATTTGTTTTTCCTAAGAACAAGTATTTACCAGTTGAGGAGGCTACGGTGTTAGCAAAACCCATCTAGGAATAAAAAATGTTTGTGAAAATTGTTTAATTTTTATCATGGATAGAGAGACAGCGAATCTACTTCATTGTCATGAGAGTATTCTTGTGGACGAAGTTTCACTTAATCTATAATGCAGTGTATAAAACAAAGTGTATTTGAATTAATCAATTTTCACTTCGCCATAACGCCATTAAATCACACGGCTAGCTTTTTAATTGAATATTTGAGGCGTTCAAAACGTTCAACACTACAGCTGATTCAAAAGCCGCCGTCTAATTGAATTAGTTTGGCGCTCACCACCACGGCGCTAGGTGCGTTTTGGTACATATAACAAGGAACGTATTTGGCTAGCGTTAGAAGAAAATGTTAAATCAATTTTCCACAAGCCTCATCCGGTTCCATTTGCTTTTCGGGGAAAGGTGGAGACATAATTGAATAAATTAGAAAAAGAAGGTGTAATTGAGAAAGTGGACAATTCTAATTGGGAAACGCCATTAGTACCATTAGTAACCATTAGTTATGAAAGCAAATGGTAAAGACATTCGGATTTGTGCAAATTACAAAATGACGATAAACAAATATCTTAAAGATTTTAACCACCCCTTACCTAGAATAAATGAAATTTTTGTAACTCTACAAGTCACCCTAGTTGATTTGCCATTTAACCAGTTGGCTAAGCGTCTTCTAGCTGTAGTGTTGAACGTTGCAGTCAACAAGTCGGCTAAACGACTTATAGCCGTGTGATTGAATGGCGTTGTTGTTCAGTCAAAGGGCTAGCTATTTGATTGAACGGCAATTTTAACCTGTTGGCTGCGACATATATAAATACATATAAGTCGTACAGGATACTGAAAAATAATAAAAAAATTTAATTATCATTATAAACTTCTTGTCTATTACAGTATATCACTTAAAATCCTTTCACAGCATTCCTGAAGCATTGTAAAGATTTTATTTCTGTTACATTCTTTGGCAAATGGTTAAACATTCTACAACCATTATAAACAATGGAATCCTTTTTGACTGATGTCACTGGTGTTGGGTTGCCTTGCCATATAATGGGTTGGTGAGGATTGAAATTTGTTCAAATATTATTAAATCAAACACACTATTTCCATTGTAAAGATAGAAATCACTTTTATAATTCCACGAGTTCTTCCAAGAGCCTGTACATTTTGATTTGCACGGCTCGTTTTTGCAAAATTAAAATATTTTGTAGAAGATAACCACTACTATTATTTGATAATCGTAAAACTACCAAACCCTTGGGAAGATCGAACAAACTTCAGTTTCGTGATATAATATGAACTTCAGCAATAATATGAATCTTCAGCGATTTGAATCGCTGGAGATTAAATTCATTTGGGAAAACGTTCTCAGAAAGTTTATTCCACATAAACGCAGTTTTCTAAATGAAAGAGTTCTTAAAGAGTGAAGTTCGAGGTATACTGAGTTGGACCTCAAAACGATAAACATTCACAGTCCGTCGCGTATTTTTCATATGTACCGCTCTTGGTGGAATCAATTGTGCCAAGTCACTTGAACACTTTTCGTGAAAGTATATATAGAAGATATCTCCAACCTTTCTTCGATGTTCCAGGCTATCAGGATTTCACGTAATGTTGGCATCTCCAATCAGACGGATGGCTCTTTTCTGGGTGGAATCCAGCAACTTCAGAGTATGTTTGGGGGCAGAGCATGAGTACAATACTCCAAAAAAGGTCTGATCTGAGCTTTATAAAGAAACAAAAGTTGCTGAAGTGTTTACAGTTTTCTGGTTCGGAATAGTGTTCTTAGCTTTTGAGAAGCAGCCTTTGCTATTCAAGCGACGTGATTGTGCCATGATATATTGGTGTCCATTTTGACCCCCAACAAACTTATCAAAGCAAAAAGCGGAATTATCTGACCTGACATTATTATATCCGGTTCGGAGACAACTATCTTGAAGAAAATCGATGCCTGGGTTTTTGTGGCACTGAATTGAACCTGGTAACGTTCACCACAATTCGAAATTACTTCTAGATCCTCATTAAGATATGCAACCTCCTGTCCATGTCCTTGTTCTGAAAGCACAATGAAAGTTCCAATGGCGAAGAATCAATAATTTTTTTCTGTAAATAAAGAAGAAACAGCAAAACATTGAATTTCGAAATTTTTAGGTTTTTACGTATATTTTCGGAACCAAAAAAATGCTAGAGTCGATTTTTTGGTATCATTCAGTAGAATCCAAAATTAAGTATTTTTAGCACGGTTCAATCAATTTTCTTGAGTCTTACTGTTTACGAAATACCAACGAATAGACTTGAATTTGAATCGCAGAAAAAGAAAAATTAATTATGTTTGTCATTTGTGCTAGTGAACCACCCTGACTCGTGTGATATAAAGTCCAATTTCCCTGAGTTGCATAACAGAACGGAAACTTCTTAGATTCTTTCATTGAAGTAGAAATATGCCATCTCAGCAGGAGACTCCACCCAGTGAAATACATCAATCAAGGCCAGTGATATAAACCATTCAAGTATGTGCATAAACACGCGGAAATTTCCACAATTCCACCATTTACAACATTTATGACCTCAAATATTCAAATTTACAATTAATAGTTCTAACAGATGCCCGTTTTGGTATAATTTTAATGGATATCACCGCAGAATGTTCATTCAATTCTAAATTTCACGCATCACGAGCTTGAGAAGAGGAGAATGCGAGGTCAGTTTTGAAATACCTACTGGGGGTTGAGAAGGATATAGACTGCTTAAATACTTACTTGATTATTCAGACATTTGCATTTTCAGTGAGAATGATGAACGCAGTCTTGGTGAGTACTTTTTAGGTTAGCGTCGTTAGATTTGTGAATTTAATGCCTATCAAGTAATTTCAATTCGTGGAGGAAAGTATGAAAACAACGCTTTGATAAGTTCTTTCACACTTTCCATATATACAGTGTGTGTCATATTCCGTTTCCAGGTGAAAGAGTTCAGTTATTAAAAATGTCCAGTCGTGCATTTGATACAATCAGTTATAATACTTTATTGTCAATTCTGATGAATTTCTGAATGAGTTTATAGGTTCGTTCTGGTTTTACGAAATTCAGGTTCTAGGACGTCAGGATCATGCGCAGTTGATATAGAGCGTTCTTGTTTCATGAGAATAAGTTCGGATTGATGAATCCTCTGTTCTGGTTTCGACTGTGAAATGATCCTAAACTGTATTGAACCGTCCCGAATCGTTCTTGCTCTCGAGGCTGAACTGTTGAGAACTGTTCCCGTTGCACATGCGCATTCATGTGAAAATTTGTTTGGGCTATGCTATTTTCTAGGATGTTTTCTTATTTATTTGATTTAAATAACTGATGGATTGAGGTTAGATAACATTTGATATTTTTTAATAACTATACAGATGAGTTCCTGCTGAAAAATGTCGTTATGCAACCACCTATAACCACGAGTTCAGGCTGAATTCAATTGTGAATTAACTGCAATTAATACAGGGCAATGCAATAGCTAGTTAGAAAAATAAACCATAACAATTGTTTTCAATCAACAAAGAATCAGTAATACTTTATGATCTTGTGATGCATTGTTTGGAACCTTTGACACGTGTTGAAGTGTTAAAAATAACGGTTTTGTGTTAGGATAGTACTCAAATAATATTCATACTTAATGATACTACTATTTGCAGAAAGTGAACGTATAGTAATTATAAAGAGAAAATTCGCTCAATTAAAAGTCGATCCAAACTGAAAGTGTTGAAAAGGGGATACAATTTCAGAGGTTGAAAATGGTTTTTCACAAATTCATTCGAAACAACGATTCGTAAGTAGAAAAAGATTTACAACTTCAGTGGCAACTAGTTCTTAGTAAAATAACATTTTTTTTGATGATTTTTTCCAATGTTGGGATGATGAATTCCATAAATATTCAATTCAATATCTTGAAATGTATATAGGATATTGAGTTTTATGATATTGAGTTTGTGAAGTAAAAAGTCGGGCCATACCAACCCGGCCAGTGTTTCAAGGACATTTTCTTGCTCAGCAGTATATTTTGTATCAGAAAAATAGTAGATTCGTACAAAAAATGAACAAAAATATATTCAATAGATACATAAATACATCATGGTAAATTTCAGTATTAAGATTCTGCCAGAAGTCCATAAATCTTCTTGCCATACAGGTGTTCAATGTTTGTTTGGCAAAGCCCAAAGCGATGCCAATGACAGGTTCTGGTCCGATGAAGTCGCTTGCAGCAACCTCCTTTGCAAGAGTCAGCAGCTTCATTACTTTCCAGGTCAGTATGGCCAGCAATCCAGACCAGAGACAATCTGTTAATCCACAGTAATTTCACAAACTACACCGAAAATGTAGCTCGAGAGGCTAAACCAGAGATCTACTGCAAAAACACCAGTCCTAGCAACTCTACATGCAGTGCTCCACTGGTGTGAATTGTTTTTCATCTGCAATGGATTGATTAGCAATATTCCGTAGTCGAATTGCATTACGTTTTCATCACGAAAGATTCAATCTTCTGGCTCGCGACATTGTTGATAACACTGTGACGGATATTGCTGATTTACTTCTACTATATTATATGACCACAATTATTCATGAAGGCACATTCACATATGTCATGACCTTTATTGTCTTCGCAGGCATTATGACAACTGTCATAACCCAACAAACCGAACGTCGTCAATTTGCTTAATTTTTGATTTCTTTTCGTTTTTCAAATGTTTTGCATTTCGGCAGTTCTTGAGTTATATGTGTATGGTATAACTAACATGATCTTGTAACTTTGCTTCGCATATTGAATATGGGATGATGACTTTTGTCATCGGCCACGTCTACGATACGTAAGAAATTTTTTTCTCAAAGAAGTACACTTTGTGAGTGAATCTCCAACCATAAGTTCTTCTCACCCTATTTTTTACCTACCGAATGAGTACGATATAAATTCATTAACGGTTGCTGAGATATTACAAGAAATCCTCACTATGATTATTGAAAACTGTAAGCTCAGTAATTGATAGTGATCTTTCCAGTCTGAGAAAAAGGTGATATTCTGTAAATGGGCACAACTCAGATTCCTGGATTAAAAAACTTTCATATTTTCTCATATTTTGTAAAGAGATAAATTTTCGAAAAATTGGAAACTATTCTACTGGAAACAACATTTTTTACAAACGAATGGTGAAAATAATTTAGGGGGTGTCTATTAAATGGCGAAGGAGCTGGGAAGAAATTCTCCTGCCTTACTGTGGTACATGAATATACATACATACATAAATACATGCATGAATACATACATAAATATAAATTAAGAACTGATGAAGTTTGTTTTGTAAATCAGCATGAAAATTGAAGGGTGGCTACAAACGGAGTGCCCATTCCTTTTTTCGAAAGTATAGGTGAGGACAAGGCAATTTTCAAGTTACTGCCTACTTATGGACAAAATAATTATAATCCCATTGCTTCGGAAAAATTGTTCTCAAAGTACCGTAAAAATTGATATTTTCAATGAAAATCTTGAAAATGTGCTAATAACCCCAAAATGTATCGAAGAACAATAAACAGCAGAATTTTATGCGAAAACAAATACATTACTTTATTGTCAAAACTGTTGAAAAAAAGGTATGACTAAAAATATTCTGGACTTCTATCATCATATAGTAATCCTCTCAGAAAAGCACGGATAATCTAAGAGTATCTCATGAAGTAAAATTTGCCTACGAACTTGAATATCATATTTTCGAAAAAATAAAATACTATCCTCATGAAATACGTCTCGTTCATGAAACTGCTAATAACGTCAATAATCGAAAGTAAGTCACCCTGTATATCAGATTATCATTTGAGAAAACAGATGTTGCGGCAATTTCCAATATTATTATTTATATAACATATACTGACTATGTGCTATTTTATGGACGTAGGTACTATATACTTGAGACTAACTCATATCCTGATTATTAGAGTCTGCCCAATATGTGAATCCTCTCTACTTTTTTCACTAAAAAAATTGCCACTGTGTTAATAGCTGCCTCTTAAAATTGACCTGCCCATCCTAGAATAAAATCTACAAATTTCTAAACTTCCCTCGTTTTATATGTTGAACTCAAAACAGTTGTCTTCTTTTTCCAGGAGGAGTTGTATCAGCGGCAATAGCACCTGGATACGTTGCCCCAGCTGCACCTATACCTATAGCTCTCCATTCAGGAGTGGGACATGCAGGATTCGGTCTGGGATTGGGTGTTGCTCCTGGATCCGGGCTTGAAGGTCAATACGTTCATGATTATACAGAGCAACTGTACGACGATGGATCATATAAAGGTGGAGAAGATGACGGTCACTACTGAAAGGGATCTCTCATTCTTCCGTTCAATTTGAATATATACATTCCTGCTGTATAATATGAGATTTTATTCTTTCACGGGCATTATGTGATATAGAAATAGATGAGAGTATATAGTTCATGTTTTCCTGATGTTTGTTCATTACTTGCATGGTTACCACCAGAGATTTTGAGTATCAATGATTTATTGTGTTAAATCGTGTCACGTAATTTTCACAACCAGAATGTTAGCAGAGTGTTAGCAAATTCACTCTTTGAAATAACTCGTCAGTAAGTCTGAGTCAGATTTTCTCTCCAATATCTGAGAAATATTTTTAGAATGTTACAAGATTATGTGCTCCTATGAAAAGTACGATAATTATGAATTTCATTCGCATTTCTACACTAGTATAGAGTAAGATGACATTAGTAAAACCTCAAAGGTGTCAATTCTTATTTCAAAGTGATAGTAGATATACCTTAAAAAAGTTATTCGAAGACACGAAACAGTAGCATGCTGAAAACAAGTGATTTATTGGATAGAATACGTGAAAACTATCAGACATTTAATTTTTTTGAATTTTGAAAAATGTTTGGTGGAGAATGTAATTTGAATTTACTTGGCTTGAATATTCTGATGTCTATATCCCGAATTCTGGTTTGTTTGAAGGTGATTGACAATGTTTCGTGATGAATTTCACTAGTTCGGACTTCCAACATTAGAACCTGTTTCAGATCCGGTAACACTATCCGTAGCAGCCTCACGAAAACCAGGCCCCCAAACGCGGACTGCGATTCCAAGAATTGCATTTACCGGATACCCTGTGAGTGCGGAAAATCCTATATTGGTGAAACTTTCAACATTTAACAAAGGATATCTCGATGAAAAATGCAAAATGAATGGTTTCATATATTTTTTTCAAAATTCAACAAAAATTTTGAGTCAGTATTCTGGAGATTCTGTTGTTTCCATTGACATATTTTGTTGAATAGAAGATATTGAAAATTAAAGTACTTCCCCATCACTATCTTCAGTAAAAGTCATCAAATCAATAATTCAGTTTATTCATCCTACATAATATCCAAATGGATAATACCAAGGATAATAAGTATATCGTACTGTCGATCCATAATAAGGCCATCCAACGCCAAAGGAAGCAGCCTGAAAAAAATAACATAAATGATATCATCAACAACTGCTTGCATGTAACGGTATTACAAAATATGTTCACCAAACAAGTGGAGTTGTGAAATACCGTGACTTGACATGATTTTTCACAGGTCCAGTACAAATAGTCAACGGATTTTAGCCCTCGGCCATTTTCACACAGAAAAATAAATTCTATCAGTGCTTTTCTGTCTGGTTAACTCAAATTTTCTTTCTCACTTGTACCGTCTTGTGTATTTTCATAATATTCCAGTCGAAAATTGATAAACACATAGGGGTGCGACAACTTTTTGGGGTATATTTGAATTTCCGGCTGATTTATTCTTCACTTTCAGTTCTGATGATATCATGTCAATCTTGACACTGGCTTCATACACATCTGAAATGCCCGTGATCACTCTCTTTGTTCGGTTAACGGACTGTGATTGATTATTCCGCATTTCAGTTAAAGTTATAACACTTTTCAGAAAGTAAAACATCCGGAGTCAAAATAAAAACAATTCATACACTTGGGGATTCATTTAGAACATTATTTCTAATAATGAAAGTAGTATTTTTCGTGCTATGAATCGAACGTTGAAAGGTAAGACCACATTGAACTTTAGCTCGTACTAATTTTCACTTCTGAGGGTTCTTGTTTATGAGGGGGTTACAGCTGGTTAACGGAAAAACATATTTTAAACGAAACAAATGTTTTGTCTACGCACACACTCATCTATACCATACTGATGAGTAATAATTAGCATGAAACAACTGTGTACTCTACTGCTTAATTCAGTTTTTCCTTTGTATCGATCACTTCATGAAACATGTTTATAGTTTGTGCGACTGAGTGTTGATGAAACATCTGACAAAATAAATCGACGATTCGAAATGAATATGAATTCTAATTACATATACATGTTCGTTACTGTTCAGAATAATGATCTGTTAATATAACTAGTTGAACGCATCCCAAGGTTGAATAATAGATACTGGTTTCAGCATAATCATTTAAATATTTACATTATCGAATTATTAGTAACATAACAGTGCACATTATATTTTCCAGTTACTCGAAGTTTTTTTACCAACAACTTAATAGTTGTTGGTAAAGATTTTCAGCACTGAGTAAAGTATTTTTTTGTCTGAATTTGTGACATTCAATTGTATTTACAATTGTTTCAAATGGTGTTATTGAGTTTGTTTTTAATGATTTTGGAAACATTCCAAATATACCATATACTGAGCTCTTTTATATTAATAGTCAACTCCTGGTTGAAAATACTATCAAATATTCCATGAATACTATCTAGACAGTATTTGTTGAAATGTTCCAGCTATTTCCTTATCATCTTTTACAGAAAGAGCACATCCATGATCTTCAAAATATATTCCTTCTGAAATACTATTCCAGATTTTTTTTGTAAAAACCAATGTTTTCAAAGTTTTCCACCTTCACTCTACATTATTGTCAATTTGATTGCGAAATACAATATTTCATACCAGGGCCAGTTTCGTTTCGCCTAAGAAAATCGAACAGGATTGTGCAAAAATCCTGTTACCAATTAGTTTTGGATCGTTTGTATAGAAAAAAGAAAAACTACTTGACAGGGATAGTAGGAACGTGTCATTGACTATAGACCTCTTTATCCAGACCAGAGCAGATTCACAAAAATGAGAACAAAAATAGAAACTCCACTGGCTAATACCCTTCGTGGTATTAGCCAGTGGAGTAGTTGTTTTCTGATAGGCGTCAGTCCATTCAACCTACTGTGTAGGTATATCCGAGACGAGCTTGAACATTTAAAGTTAATTCCTTTAGATTTGTTTACTGCCTATCTACAGGCATAGCCCACTGACTAATAAGAAAGCTGATTTCTTTACTATTGAGAGAGTGTTCGATATTAAACTCCTTACAATCATTCATCCAGGTGTCGAAAAGAAGACGAATTGACAAGAGAAGCTGCAGGTGGATAGAATAAACTACCCATATGCAGTTACAATGTTACATTCACATTTCTCAAATATACATTTCATACCAGATTCATTCCATTATACTGTCTTTTTCTTACCTAGTTATCAGCTGGAAAAATATACCTATACTTATGGAAAATCCAACATAGCGTCACCAAGCATTCCTATTTTCAATGATAACTCATAATTTCTGGAGTCGGTTGTATCATTAGTGATAACTAATTATATATGGGTATTTCAAGAGTTTTGTCTGTTTTTATGATTCTACTTTAAACTGCAATATTTCAGTGAATACTTATTCCATCCAATCGAATTAAGCGCCGTTTGAATCAGTACACTTTTGTCAACCTAACAAAAGTCGATTAATCCCGTGTTATCGCGATTCGATGAAGTCGACGAAGGCCGTTTTTGCCTTGGCGAAGAATTTACCGCCGAGAAAGTTATCGAGGTGCTTGAAAAGATAGTTGTCGGTTGCGAGAAATCTGGAGAGTATGGTGGGTGAGGCAGAACTTCGACCCTCAATTCATTTAATTTTTGGGCGATGATTTATGAAACGTGCTAACGGGGGTTGTCGTGGAGCAAGATCGAAACTATTCTGTTGACCAGTACCGGCAGCTACTGACGCAATTTATGGTACATTTCGTCAATTTCTTCACAATATAGCACTCCGCTGTGATATTAAGGCCTGGTTGTAAGAAAGTATAGTGGATCACACCAGCCGCTGATTATGATACAGACACCATGGTCTTTTTTTGTGGATTTTCGCCTCTGAGAAATGCCTAAGTAGCTCATCGTTTTCCAACCACTCTCCTGTACGTCTACTGTTGTCGTAGATGATCCACTTTTCATCACATTTGACTATCCGATCCAAAAAGGATCGTTTTGGTTGCGCAAATGCAAAAAAGGAAAGATTTCCAAGTGTGTCGACCGTTCAAATTGTGGGGTACCCACTTTTCGAACTTTTTGGCCTTTCCAATACGTTTTAAACCATCAAAAATCGCATGAGAGCTGACGGCCAGTTCTTCCGCCAACCTGCGCACCATTTGTGATGGTTCAGTCTCCACCAGAGTACTCAAATCCTCATCCTGGATTACTGTAGGTCAATCAATCCGGGTTTCATCTTCGAGGGTGAAATCTCTATAACGAAATTTTGTCGAATGGTGCGTTTGTTAACACTATCATCGCTTGATATCTGGTTGATTTTTCGGCTGTTTCGGCAGCTCTTTGGTTCAATTTGATTTGACCGAAAATCGCTCAATGACATCATATAGTAAGTAATAAGCTGAAAAGAGGCAAAAAATCAAAATTTAGAAAAAAAGAACAGCATCAATGTACCTATAGAATACAAAATTATATGTCACAGTGGAATAAATATTCATTGAGATATAGAGCTACAAAAACACATGACATTAAAACGGACAAAACTTTTGAAACAACCTAATAAAAAGCCCAAAATGTGGGTGAACAAAAAATTTTTATTGCGTTTCTATTAACTAAGAACAACTATTTTGTGATAATATTTTGTACTCACCAAAAATGGATTAGGATCTGGATCAGGAGCAGGCCTAGCACTAGTTAGAAACGGAATACTACACAACAACAATGCCACCTGAAATTAAGTAGGTATGATGAAGTAACTTTATTAATTTTATTGTCAGGAACTATCATGAAAAAAGAAAAAAACAAAGTGTGATATCAACAAACATTAACGAATATTTTTAGTTCTGAGTTCTTCAGAGGTTTCTGCGATTCGTGCTCTTCCTGTTTGTACAGCAAAATCCGAAACAGCTACAGAAATATGTGAAACTAAAAAAAAACAAGGGCTGTGTTTTCCTCCTTCAGCTCATTGTTGACAAACTATGTAGTCACGAATATTATGTCCCGTTCGAATTCAATTCCGTGACTAGAAACCTTCAATAATAAGATATAATCAAAACAAACATTAATACAAAATGAATTAATTAATTAATAGATTAAGCCGATGTCTATACTACTGTCACTCTATAAAGAGATATATTAACACTTTTTCTTCAACTCTTCAAAAATAGGTATAGGATATTTATGAAGTTATTAGTGATGGATAACGTACTTCAATATTAGGCAAAATGGATCATTTATTTAGAAGTAGAAAAAGAATTGCTTAGACACGAGCTTAATTCACTACAATATGTGTCACATCAAGTGGTTTAGGTATACGAGTAAATATTTCGTATTGAAGTTTCAGTGCTTAAAATTATTTGCGAATCTACAGAGCAACAAGTAGAAATGGGCCGAAAAAAAAATAAGATATTTTTCAAAGCAATTGTTGCATATTACTTTCCATATTGATGTTCAGATTATATCGAGCGGTTGAGAAATTATGCAAAAAATGTTGAAGAGTCTATTTTGCTAGAAAAATATTTCAAAAAAGTACTATATAATGAATTGACCAGATTTTTCTGTAATACTGATGGGGTGAATTATAATTCAAAAGCAAGACCAAAATTTTCCTACCCACAGTGAACTCATCTTGACTACTTTCTGAACGTATGAATAGAATAGTTTATTGGCAACGTTATACGTTTGAACAAATATTTGTAGCAAGTCAAAACGAAAGTGTAATGAATATATCGTCATATATACAAATATATCTCTATCGCAATGCTTGTATAACGAAACAATGTACACAATAACAAATACAATTAAACAATCAAACATCAAACAACTAATGTTAAAAATGAGAACAATCGTTACTCACTCGAAGTCACAAGAATCGTCTATGTTTCAAAACATATATTTATCTGTGAAATAAAAACAGTGATTCAAAAAAATGCATTCAGTTTTTGTTTGAAAGGAAGCGGCATAATTTTAAGATGATTGAAAAGTGGGCGACAATGATCTCTAAAGTTGGCATTAGATATCAGACGTATAACTCTTTTTTGCAATACAAAAATTCCACAACACTATGCCGTATACCATGTGACTATGAGAGAGTCCGAAGTAAGAAGATTTGACCACTCTGATACCGGCGAATTCCTTAATCTACGAATCATTAATATTACGCTTGATAATTTCTTGGCCAGTTTGTCAACATGGCATGACCAGTTCAATCTATCGTCTATGTTGATCCCAAGTAGCTTAACACTCTACCCGAAGTTAAATTTGTATTTGTGGAAATTTTAAGATCTTAATTTTCACCCTCGTTGAGGAGAAGTCTATTTGAAACCAGTTACTTCCAGACTTCATGGTGGCGTTGGCAGAAACAATCAAATCATTCACATTACAGTGATACTCCACCAAAGTGGTATCGTCCGCAAATAAAAAATATTTTTAGGAAGTATATGGTAATGTAGATCATTTATATATAGAATAAACAAAATTGGCCCCAGTACACAACCTTAGCGCACATCATATTCAACAAATTTCACAATTGATTCAATCCCATGTAATAATACACACTTTGATCTTGGCCCCAGTACACAACCTTGGGGCACACCATGTTCGACATATTTCACAATTGATTCAATGCCATATAATAATACACACTTTGATCTATCGTGCAGGATTCAAAAATGTTAAGGAACAGTCCACGGATACTATAATAGGGAAGTTTCTCAAGCAGAATAATTTGCGAAACACAATCAAATACCTTCGATAGATCGCATAACGTTATGAGAAAATATCGACCCTCCTCAAGATCAAATTCTTCAGTGCCGAAAAGAGAATTAGCTTCTAAATATGTTATTAATCTGCCTTTGACACTTTCCTTGATAAATTTACCAAGTATAGGTATTATCGAAAATAGGTAGAAAGTTGTCAATAATGTGGGGGTATCCTTTTTTCAAAAGAGGTAAGAGTACATTTTTTTTTAATTGCAGGAAAAACTCCACGAGCAGAACATTCATTTTCAATAGGAGTCCGAACAATTGGAGTTCTTGAGAGACTGAATACTTTCCGTCACTTTTCTCGGTATTGTGGGGTACAACACAAAGGAGTTAACTGACATTTTGAGATTTTTCAAGAAATGGTATTATATTTATATAACAAGCGGTTCATTAGTTGAAACGAAAATAATTATTTCCAACATTGAATTTCTCCACTGAAAAACTTGAGCATGATTTTCTGAGTAGTATAAAGTCGAAAGAGATCCATAAATAGGTGAACAACACCATTGGTAATATGAAAAGAAGAAATTCAGTTAATGGTAATTTATACAGAAAACTCAGTTTCAATAATATCAAGACGGTTGTTGAACATAAAAACTTTGAAAGTTCAGTGAAAAAGAGGAAATTTCGGGTCAGGTTAGCATGTTTTCTATAAAATCACATGAAATCTATAAAATGCCAGTTCCTTTGAAATGCACATTTCTAACTTTGAATCTTTCAGTGTATGTGTCAAATTATATTCAAAATCCAAAATATTCTTTTGAAAAAAAACTTGAAATCAATCAATTTTCTAATGATCCTTTCATGAAAGTAATTATAAGATATTTTGATAACTCTTTTATTTTATCATTTTTTCAACATTTATAAGTGCAAAAATATCCCATTTCGGAGAGAAAATATGATCAAAATGAATTTCAGACACTTACCCACAAATTATTTAGTGACATTTCAAAAAATAACTCTACCTTGAAGAAAGTACCTAATGCAATTTCATCAGACTGCTTCCACTAATATATACTCTATAAAAGTTTGAACATTGATCGTAATGAAAAAATAATAATTATGATGGTCAAGCTACGCAACAAAATTTCCCAGACTCATTTTAAATACTTTATTTATCAACTTTTTATGAACCTTCAATTGATCATAGTGGCATTTGAAATGGTTTTCCATTAGCGACGAAGTTAACAGAGGTGGCAATATACGAGTATATGTGTTCCCAGCAGTGATACTAAACAAATATAACTATGTTTTGGATTGGATTTTTCAGGTCTATGATAACTGTACATTTTTCCATAATTGAGAATACATTACATTATACATACATATACATTATACATACATTATAAAAGTAATTTGGAATAAGAATAGAAATTGGTCTTTCCATTGAAGAAACTACCTTTATACTCTTTATTTATTTAGGAAAAAGTTCTCCCCGTTTGACCAATATAAAGTTTTGAGTGAGAGCCCACAAGTCAATTCATTTACTCCTGACCTATCCGATACTGAATTTTTGTTTTTAATAAATTTGCCTAAAGTATTATTTGTTCTTGAGTACGTTATAGATTTTCATTAAGTATCAACTGATTCCATCACATATATAAAACTTCTGTAAAACGAATCTTACCGTAGTTTTTTCCTACACCAAACCATTATTTTAACACTTCGAGACGTGTTTCGATCACCAAGTGATCATCTTCAAGAGGAAGATTAAACTAAATATACTTATAATGTTATTCTTATTTATACCATTGATACCTCTTCTAGGTACCTGCGTCTTGAGTGTCTAAATTAATTTTACAATTATTTAATAGCCAAGTAAATTTAATAATTAAAATACTATTTTAACAAGCTATATAGTATACTATTAGGTATACCATTAGGATTAGTTAATATTCATTACGATTAGTTAGATTAGTTGGTTATAAGTAAACATGATAATATTATGAATAACGATGGTAGACCAATACCTAATAGTATACTATATAGCTTGTTAAAATAATATTTTAATTATTAAATTTACCTGACTATTAAATAAGGACACATTGTAAAATTAATTTAAGTCACTCAAGACGCAGGTACCTAGAAGAAGTATCTATGGTATAAATAAGGATAACACAATTGGATAAGAAAATTGGAAGGGTAATTCCCATTCATAAGAAAATGGACAGATATAAATTAGAAAATTATAGACCAGTCACCATCACATCGGATTTTTCAAAATTTTTTGAACACGCATATCTTGATAGACTTTTGTATTTCTTAAATAGGTTCAAACTCTTGACAGATCATCACGTTATCTACCAATACTGCAATACTTTCTTTTTTCGATACACCGTTTGAATATTTGGAGGCAGGCGAGTGTCCTGTTGGAATTTTTTGTGATCTCAGCAGGGCATTCCACTGCGTCAATCATAATGCTTTGTTGTCAAAGTTACACTCATACGGCATTCGTGGCGTAGCACATTCCTGGATTTCATCATTTTTAGAAAATAGACAACAATATGTTACAATTAGTAACCATAGTACGAGTACTTATAATGAATGTAATTCAAGTTTGTTAAATATTTCAATGGTTGTTCCGCAAGGATCGGTATTAGGGCCTATATTGTTCCTTTTATATATAAATGATTTGAAATCACATATTAGGAATACTTCTTCAACAATGTATGCCGACGATACGTCTTCAATAGTATCTGACATGGATGAAAACTCACTTTTAGACAAATGTAAATATACTTTGCAATCTGTTATGAACTGGTGCGGAGCTAATTCTCTTTAGCTCAATGCTAACAAAACACAATTGGTTAGATTTCAAAATCGACAAAAACATTGCGTGCCTATTCAATTTCAAATTAAGAACATGTCAATTCTGGGAAATGAAGAGAAAAATTTTTTGGGAACTACCATTGATGCATGTTTGACATGGGAACAACACTGTTCGAATTTAACGATTGAAATTAATTCATTTGGTTATCTCTTTAGAAATCTAACATACAGGTCAGCAACTTTTGCAACTATAACGTGCTCAAGTAGCTTTCAGATTGAGGCGTGGCATATGTATGTGGGGTAACTCGACTTCGATATCAAATGTATTCGTTGCCCAAAAGTATATTTTGAGAATAATGGCCAAAGCCTCAAAAAGGGCCTCTTGCAGAAATGTATTTAGACAATTTTACATTTCAACTCTTGTCAGCATGTATATATTCGAATTGTCAATTTTTGTCTTAAAAAACAAACATAAATTCATCACCAATGAAATCATGCATAGTAGGAATACTCGCCAAAAATATAACTTCCACATACAGTATTGTAAATATAAAGTTACTTCTAATTCACCTTATGTGATGGGCCCAAATATCTTTAATAAGTTACCAAAAGAAATTAAGGAGCTCAATAAAATCAATGAATTTATCCGAAATCTGAAAAAGTATCTAACTGATAGTTGTTTTCATAACCTAGACGAATTTTTTATATCATAAAATAGTTTTCTTTTGTATTGTATTTTGTATTATGTGTTAATTTCAGAGTGTTTTTATATTGATACGGACACTACGTTTTCTGTGTTCTTCATTGCTATACATACTTATATGTCAAACAGATAATCAATAAATAAAATAAAAAACATTGCAAGTATATTTAGTTTTATCTTCTTCTTGAAGATGATCACTTAGTGATCGAAACACGTGTCGAGGTGTTAAAATAACGGTTTATTGTTGGGAAAAAACTTCAGTAATATTCATTACTACACCAAAGGTTCCAAACTGTGCATCACAAGTTCTGTAGTTCTGTAGAACGCTTCAGAAACCTTTATGAACTTTCCAAAGGGTAAGCGATTTGATGATAAGACTAGTGAATGGATGCTAACCGCAGGAGATGGGCATTTCCAGCATTTATCGTGATTTTCATTTGAATTAGGTATCATTTAGTTTCTTCTTTCAATTTTGCCTAAAAATCAGTTTTGAAAATATTGTATGTTGATTTAAACAAAACAATTTTCACAAAATCGTTTCACTTTTCAAAACGGTTGCACGTAATTGACTGGAATAATAATTATTACAATTCGGTACAATAATTACATAAATTACTTATGATACAGAAAAAATTAAAATAAACATTCATCATCCCGTAACTCAAAAACAAAATCCTTGCTGCCCATGTTTATATGAGGAATCTGAGGAATCGTCCTACAAAATATAAGATGTTCATTAAAAAGCATCATGTACTGTCTATTGATAAATTAAAACGAATAAGGACAATCATTTACATTTGCTAAATATTCTCCAATAACACTTTCAGTCTTGTTATTACATCTCTGAGTAAGTTGATATTTAGCTGTGGTAGGCTGGTTTTGTTCGTCTAATTAATAAATGGGTCATAATGATATTGTTTCAAAAATTCGCGAATGTGAAAATCAGAGTATAAATAGAATGATATAGACATTACTATCAGTATCAGAGTAGCTTCAAGACAGTCATCAACTAG
Source organism: Leptinotarsa decemlineata (assembly GCF_000500325.1). NCBI lineage: Eukaryota > Metazoa > Arthropoda > Insecta > Coleoptera > Chrysomelidae > Leptinotarsa > Leptinotarsa decemlineata. Next base: position 117,368 of record NW_019289643.1, on the reverse strand, counting down.
TTGCAGAAAAATGGAGAAAATAGTAAGTACCTACAAGAAAAAAAACTATATTTGGAATTGTAACTTTTTCTTTATACCTTATAGCTTTTCATAATTTCATTTTGAAATAGTGAACTTCATGAGAGTCTTCTTCAAGGCAGATAATTTTTTCTCGCTCAGCTTGTATTTTATTTCACTGTGATTTCAATCGGTTGTTTTTTGCTCAATATAGATAATTGTCATTTCCAGATATTCTTTTTAATTTTTAATTTGTGTTGGTTCTTTTGGGAATTTCAAATCATTTTATATATAGTATTAGACAATGGAAGTCGGAATTAATGAAATTCAAAACCAATGAAAGATATAATTGCAACCTCTGGCATAGAAATAATTTAACGCAAACGCTGCTCCTGTACACCAGAACTGCAATATTCTTCTCGACGATCGTTTCATCAACTGGTTTGCTTTATCAGGAAATGAAGTAGGTATATGGTATAGTTCATCTCCAACAGACACTAACTTGGTTGATGAAATACGCTTCAAGAAGAGTATAGCAGATTGGGTGTGTGAGAGCAGTGTTTGTGTTGGATTGTATAAAACTATAATCAAAACAATTACTCGACTATTTTATTCAAATCCTCATAATAAGGAAAAAGAATAAATTAATATTCAAGGAAATAATACTTATTGTTGATAAACATATCACGAGATGAAGCGATGAAAACTAAACAATGCTATGTTTCATACTTTCAACCTTGTCATTTCAACATCATTCCCGAAGTGAAATAAGGATGAACGATTTCTCTTTTCAATCCTTCCTTCTTTTTCAGTTTTTCAGAACGTATCAAGAATAAACGTCACAAAGAAAATCTACCAAAAACAATCGTTATATTGTACGTAACAGAACAATATCGATCAATAATTGCTTAACTTGCTAGTTTACAATTTGGTAAATGATGGTGTTGATGATTATAATAAAAAAAATACAAGCTGTTTTCGATATCTTCTGTTGAAAGTTAATTCCATTCGCTTACTTGTATTTAGTGTCTCACAATATCTCGATCGTACCTATATATTGATAATTTAACGCGCGCTAATATCACAGTACAGTTGTTTAATGATTCAGCATCCAAAAATACGTTATTCGGCCACTTATTTAGCTGATGTAGCAGTTCTTGTCATGAGCTATACAAGTATTTCAATAATTTAAGAATTTCATCCGTATAAAATTCATCTTTTGCTCGGCTTAAATGAAAATGACTTCAACTCACAGTCGCAGGTGAGCAAGGATTTTGGAAAAAGGAAGAATGAATAGCCCGAATTTATTGTTCAGGATGAAGAGTGTTTGTTTTTCTAAATGCAATTGTTAATTGTACTGATCTGAGGATAATTCACACTCAGTCCATAAAGTTTCCACAATATTATGAAACGCTAGACATGTGAAATTTAGGTCGACTGTATTGTCAGTCTTTTTTGTCTGTCAAAGGAATGTACTTACATTAGGCGTCTATCTTAATTTTTTGCATATTTTTCTATCAACCTCTCTCATCTCTGCCATTAACGTCTAGTTTCAATTTCGTTCTCTTCTTTTTTCATTGGTTGCATTATTTCTCTCATGCTTTTCCTTTCTGTCATTCTTAGTTTTTCATCCTTTTTTTTAGTCATTGTATTAGTTTCTGTACCATACATCTTGATATCTATAATTGATGCAGGATGCAGGATGTGTGAACAGGAAGATGAAACTGTCAGGCATGTCCCATGCGAATGTCCGGAGTTATCGTCAATAAGAGAGTGTGTGTTCGGCGAGTCTTGGCCTACACCTGCCGATATAAAGGAGATGTCTCCCAGAAACCTGTCCACCTCCCTGGAAAGGGCAGGATGGAAGATGATGGAGGAGAACAACTCCTTGGGAGGATGTACAATGGGTCACATGTGGCCTAAGTGCTGTGAGCCTACACTCACCCTCCCTACTCTACAGATACAGATACAGATACTCCTTCTCGGACTATTTTATTTGCTTATCTGCTGAGTTCTTTGAATTTTTTTTATATTCTTTTGTCTATTTGTTTCAATCCATTCCAGTCTTGCTCTGCTTCCTCCTTTCATTCTCTTGCAAGAATCATACCATTCTTTGCTTTTCTGGTGTGATTTCTATCCAAGTAATTCTTTCACTCACTATTATTATTATTATTGAAACACAAAGATGGTCATGGTTTCCAGATAAAACAGAAACATAAATACGTAAGAAGCACGGGCACATTTATATTTTCAGTAGTTGCCATAAAAGTATTATAAGGCATTGTCTAACTAGGTCATTACCTGCTTGTGTTTCAATCCGATTTTGTTATGTTGATTCGTGTGGATTCAGACTAAATCGACAAATGTGAGACAATGTATAAAACAATATTGAATTCGTCTATTCTCAGTCTTTCATTGATTTTATTTTTCATTTTTAGGTTTCAATATTATTTTTGGTTTTCGCAACCACGGTTAATGGAGGTTTCCTGACTGGTCATCATCCCTACCCTGCCGTAATATCATCCAGAACTGTCGTATCTGGGGCCGTAGGCGGAGGGCCAACAAATGGCGCCTATTCTTCATCCCAATCTTCCCAAACTGTTTCTTCCCCATCTCAGTTACAGTCATCAATATCGACCTTCCTTCCAGCAATTACCTACGGATATTCCAGTCGTCAAAACCAGAATGGACAAAATCAAGGTGGACAGGGCGGGCAAGGGCAAAATGGACAAAACCAAGGTCAAGGAGGGTATGGTTATAGCGCTAATAGTCCAAGTGTCCTAGCATATGGAACGTATGGATTTGGTCAAGCCCAAAACGGACAAGGTCAAAACGGACAAGGTCAAAACGGACAAGGCCAAAACGGACAAGGATACGGTGGGCAGGGCAACCAAAACCAGGGACAAAGAGGATACAACGGTAACAGTGGGGCAGGGCAGGGCGTCAGTTACTCTTCAAGTTACAATTATGGGCACTATTAAACCTCGAAAGTATCAGTTAATGTTAATGACGACTATACCTCTTTCTGACAGATATTATTCCACGTCGTTTCGCTGTCTCGCATCGACTCTAGTGCAGTTATCACCAGCTTACTTGAAGTTTGTTTCCTTCTTTCACCTATGATTGAAATAACAAACTCGATCTTTATTTTCTGTATAAAAGTAATCAATCCTTTGGTATGAACTTATAAGTATTCGTTGATGTTCAAATAAACCAAACAGTTTAATTAGCACATATCAGATAGAGGTGTATTCGTTGAAATTTCTGATAAAACGAAGTATACCTGGACATCGAGTAGAACCAAATCATTTCTTAATGTTACTATTTGCAATGTATGGATAAATTCATTGACTGCTTATTTATAGATTTCAGTTTCTTGTACAAATATATATGTACTTATATTAAAGTCCATGTGTCTCTCAATATGATCCTCTGTTTCAGAAAGGAAAATAAAGAAGGTTTAAAACGATTCAATATTAGGGAAAGAAAGGTTTTGGCTTTCTACTTCTCCATTTCTCCATCTCTGTACAAAAAAAAGTAACTCTCAAACAAAAATTGAAAGAAAGAGCCCTCATGAAACAACTTGTTTCATATAAATATTGAATTACATGAAGGAAAAATACTTTCGAAACAACAACTTTTATTTATTTTATTTACTCATTCCGAAACATCGTTATCCGCCATTGAGGATGACAGTGTTCTATGTACCTAAGTGAAATTTCATCTTTTTCATATACCTACTTTATTCTTTAGAATTTCTGTATATTGTTACGTTTTTCCCCATGCGTTCATCAATAATTAACTACACTGAATAATCAAACTTAACTTGATTTCACTTTAAATACAACAAACACTTCAACTAAAAATTCAACTATTATTTGAATGTCTATCGCCTTTCTAGATCACTTCGCGTACCGCACTGCAACGTCCACTTGACTGTCTGAGTGTCTATCGCCTTCTTTATCACTTCGCGTATCGCACTGTATCTTCCACTTGACTGAGTCGATATCTTCATGGCTAGCCTTTAAATATCGTAATCGAATGTCGTAGAAATTTCGCTAAAGTTCTGTCAAAGTCGGTAGCATTATTCTCGTTGCTTCTCGAGTGGCGGGGAATCATCGTACATTCGCGTGCTCTTAGCTACGTCACGTTTGGTTTATGGTTACCAGTGGCGTCCGGCGTTATTTCCTTTCGGGCATGATTTACAACAATATGATATCCAATTCGATCCCATGACGAATGTTATGGGATCCCTATGGCTTGAATTATATCAAATAAGCGAATTAATGTGTTTACGTACTGTCATTGTGACATGAGTAGATTTAACTCATCCGTTTTATAACGTCGTAATGTTGAGTGAATGAATTGAGTGCTTCATCTTGCAATATTATCCAAATTGGTGCTGAAGAGGCAAGTTTGTTACTCCGAAACATCGATGTCCCCCATTGAGAATAACAGTGTTCCATGTAAGTAAAATTTCATCTCTTTCATACACTATATTAGGTAGCAAACCCCATTACAATCACCAAAATTAAATGATTTTTCTGTGTAGTTCATAGTTCAAACAAGTTTATAAGTAGTCCTGTACAGGGGTTTTGAATCTCTTTAGCAATAAAATATTTTTAAAAGCATTTGACCGAGTAAATCACAGTTTGTTGTTGCATAAAACTAAACGTTTTGGGTATTCGGGAAAGGTACATTCTGCAATTGATTGAAAATTATCTTGCCTGTAGAGTCTAATATGTAAAATATGGTAACTCAATATCTTCCTCAATCACAGTTCCGCAGTGTACCGCAGGGATCTCATTTAGGACCACTACTTTTCAACCTATCTGTAATTGACTTGAATGATGTTATTTATTCTCTATAGTGAATTTCTTCTATTTGTTGCTGATCTGAATATGTGCAAAGTTATTCATGACTCCTCTGACACTGAATTATTACAGATTTATCTTGCAACTGAATATAAACAAATGTCATAAAATTACTTTTTTCCGTAACAAATATCCCATAAATATTCCATATAAAATAAATCAATTGCAACTGGAAACAACAAAAAATGCAATCAAAGATTGACCCAAAAATGTCATTCAAACAGTATATTGCAAATGTTACTGCTAGAGCACCAAAAATGTTAGGTTTCACTCTTAGATCTGCAGAGGGATTATCTCTCTTCCTAAAAATTCATATATTGCTCAATTATTAGATCAATAATCAAATAAAACTCCACAATTTGCTGCCCTTCATATAATGTGGATATTGATTTGCTTGAAAGTGTTCAAAACAAGTATTAAAGGTACTCTGCATACAAACTGGGATATATTGGTGAATATAAGTATGAAATTATATTAGACATTCTCAACTTGAATACCCTGGCTCATAGATTAGAATCAGATCTTAAGCTAATTCACAAAATAATCTTTCCTAGCATTGATTCCCCGGAACTTGTTGAACTTCTTCAAATGTAAATCCAAAGAGTACAAAAAATAAAGAAATTTTCAAAGTACTCTTTCATTATACCAACTATGGCCAGAATTAGTCTAAAGGTAGAATTTTGAGATTTGCTAACACTTACAATGTGGATTTATTTATTTACGGGTATACCAATAACAGTAATACGTAAAATATGGATAGCAAACAAAAAAAAATGTGTTTAAAATCTGTTTTTCCATTAACCAGCTGTCACACCCCTACGAACGACAACCCTCAGAAGTCGAAACTTGTGCGAGCTAAGGATTAACGAGGTCTTACCTTTTAACGTGTGATTCCTAACACGGTATATATATTTAACTCTAATTACATCTACTCTAATCTACTGAAATCTAGTATGTAGTCATGTCTGGCATTAAATTGTTACAGAGGGTATCCATGAATTGTACAAGCTTTCAATGTTTATTTTCTCAGTATTCCTTTTGAATGAAGATGGAAATGCATCAAACAAGTCAATATAACCCTATCAATATGAGCAGTTCTTTGAAGTCTAGTCATATGCACCCGTAATTTGTTGGATGGAATTGCACTTTGAACAATTCAGAATTAGCTGTGGGAAGCCAACCAGTCCATTCAGAAGACAATTTGAAGGCAGCATTACTCAGGAATTTTTTCTGAACTTTTTCTATTGCATCTGCATCATTTTTATAGCGGTGGTGCCATATAATGCAAAGCCTGATAGTTTGAAAGCTTTAGATACAATGTTGTTCTAATGTCAAATAACACACCTAAGTCCTTAATGTTTTCTTTTGATGCTAGGCTTTCAGAGCATCAATCAAACTCGATTGGGCTAGCCAATCAAACTCGATTGGGCTACTTCTTGAGAATTTTATTTGGAAGCATTTTTTGCATTCAAATACAGTAAATTTATGTCGCACCATCTTACAATGTGGTTCAGGTCATTTTGTTAACCACATTCCTGAATAATTTGAGGTCATCAGCGAACATCAGAAATTTACTATTTAGAACTTTTCAATTCATTCAAAAAGACTGTGAAAAGATTGTGATTGATTAGCTTATTATTGCCTTTCTTATTTTTTTCATATTTTTTCCTGACATCTAGCTGATAGTTGCAGTACATAAGTGTGATTTAGTTAGTTATTTTGTAAAAAATAAACAATGCCGTAAATAATTAAATAAATAATATTTACATTACAGAAAGGGGTGCTTGGAAATAATGACCTCTTATCCTTTAAAAAATTGTTACAACATAAAATGAAACACCAACTCGTTTAACAAAACATTTTTGATAAAAATACTTTCACAACACCAAAACACAATAGACACAAAAGAGATTTCAAATAATGAGAGTTCTTTTTCACCTAGTCTCTGCAATATAATCATTGTACAATCTCAAAAATTTTTCTTTACAAGCCATTTGTATTTTAAGTTTGCTGCAAAGTAAAAACACTCCAGATAGTTTTCTGTGCAAAGAATATACCTCCTCAGGAGGTGGGCATAAACGATGTGTTATCATTATCTGAGCAAGATGCTGCATTCTGATTGTCATATCTTGGTTGGCAAAGTCATATTTTCCATCGGTACTCAATATTTCGCCCAGAATCATTACTGCATCTACATGGGCATCTTCCATGATCTGAAAATGAAATCTTTCAGTCCACATTTCAGCTTTCATTTGGTTTGGAGAATGAAGTTAGAATGGAGTAGAAATTGAAACAAAAATTATAACTGAAGAAGTATGGGATACCTCAAACGAAGTATTATTATATATAAAAAGTCAATTCGAATGGCATAAAAACTAAATAAAGCTACCGGACTGAATCATGGCTGGTGGGAAAAATCGTATCTACGTAAAATTTGGATCGGTGTATGACAAAGAAAGTATTAGGAAAAAGGAACTCCATCACTAACTGAATACGGTCCTGAATTTGGATGTTTACGGCTCGAATAATCTAACAGACTTATAACATATTTCTACACATCTACTGCACATCTTGAGGGAAAGGCTTCTCAACGGCCATGACCCAGTAGTTACAGAACGTCGGCAGTTTCTTTCTATGGCATGGTCGACGTTGTATAAACTGTTTTGTCAAAATTAATTTCATGTGATATAAACCAACCATTTTGCAGTACCCGGCTTTTGGGACTTTCTTCGAATCAACCACAACTTCAAATTAACTAGTATAGAAAAATGCAAAAGTGGCACCTGTTTCTTGGAAGGATTATACAAAAAATTCGCCCAATTTGGATCCGTCTGCATATATCTGAATTTCAATATTTCCAGGAGAATGAGGTCCATGATTTTATTTCCAATGAATTCTCGATGTTCCAGGTCCAGATCAAAGCACTGGTCAATAGGAATGCCGTCCAATAATTCTGTTGTGAAAACCTGTTTGGTACATAAGTGATCTGAAAAATGTTTGTCTTGTATAAAAAATAGTCCAATCTGTAAATCATGGGTTTATTATTTCTCTGAATAAAAATATGGCCAATAATTTTAAACTACTTACCCACAACTTCTGGAACGTAATAATCCTGATAAGGCTCTAATATACCCTTAAACTTCTTTGTGCATTCAGCCTCTCTGATATAATCGACTTCCCAAGCCAGCTCCCTCTTAGCAACTGTCATCAAGTTATCCAAAAACATTCCTTTAGGAAACACGTTCCACATTTTCATTATGCCTCCAAGATTGTTGATGTCACTCTCGATACCTTTTCAATTAAAAAAATATGCCTTAGAATTAGTTGTGCTGTAATAGATGTTTCTCCATACCTTTTGCTACACCAGGATACTGTATTTTTATGGCAACATCTCTTTCGTTTTTCAATTTGGCTTGATGAACTTGTCCTATTGAAGCAGCTGCAAATGGTCTCTGTTCAAACTCTTGGAAATGTTTCATCCAGTCAGGTCCCAGCTCAGAACTCATCACCTGATGATAATAGCTATGAATAATAATTGACTATCCATCAATAAATACATATAATGAAAGTGTAGGGCTCAACCAATTAGGGTGTTGTTTTCACAAATGTATTCAATTAACATTTATTGCAATTGGTTCATTAGAATCATCTCAAACATAATGAATAATGTTCGGTTGATTTGGTTGTAATTCGGTCAATTATATTCATAGTGTACAAAACAAAACGATAAATCGAATCTGGGAAAAACCAAACTGTCCATGCTTACGAAGTCGCGGCCAAGACCTAGTTTTTCTTATTCCTCTTTTCAAAAACAATTTCAATATTAACTTTTTAACATTAACATGAAAAATAAAATTGAAACAATGAGATAGCTTTCGAAGTGTAATATATAAACTTTCATTGGGACTCTGACTTCAGTAAGGGATTAACTTTTTATCGAACCCGAACAAGATAGGTCATTTAATTTGATTTTCCCAGTATCTATACTGTTGTGCATGAGGTAAGTATGGTCCTATCCAGAATGAATCATTATGTAGATGGAGAAAGCGAGTGAATTAACTGTAGTAGTCGAAAATTCCATTTTGTAATGTTGAATAAATTGCTAAGTTTCCATTCATTCAAAAATGTATACACATTACAATACATATACTATCTACATACTCCTACAAAAAAAGTCTAAGTAAGGGTTCTCTACAATGAAAACAAAATAATACATGTATTTTTGACGAGAGTAGAATAGGATAGATAGATTATGAGTATACTGCCACTGAGATGTTTTCTAAAATATGTTATAAAAGAGATTGATCAATATAATAAATTCTGTATGAGGAACAGCATTCACGTGTTTACATTATGGACAATTGATAAGACTATTAGTTTTGAGTAGCAGTATCAGATCTTATATTTCCTTTTTTCTCAATACTGACAATTTTTCACTTTAAATACTTTCACTGTTGTTACATAAACTTCGTCGTGAAATACTATAATAATAATAATAGTCTTTATTTGAAATAGAAATCCTAATATACAAAAATTTTAATAACTATTACATAATTATTTGATTAAATGAATGAACATCTGCTGTTACTAAATATAAAAGTTTGTGAAACAATATGCATTACTTTCAATGTCTTTCTCTGTAAGATCGCTTTGAATTCAATACAAAAGCGAGTTACTGACACCAATTGAGAGATATTGTATTTTTTTATACAATGCAGACGTAAAAAATTACCTCCGCTCAACTTTTGAACGGCAGAAAGGTACTTTTCATTTTTGCACTTTATAAAACTGCAGATGAAAAGTTCTGAAATTTTCGTACCTGTTCCACTTGCCAGTTGGGCATAAAATCCGCCGATTTCCTCACTCTTTCCAGAGCTTTTGCCAAGTCTGGATTTACAACGGATTCATCCTGTATACTCAAAATCTGACCCAATTTCAGAGCTGCCCCTCTGACCTTGCACAATGTATCTACTATTCTGTCCATATTAGCTTTGCTCATAAATAAATTAGTACTGTCTGGAGCGGACTCCCCAAGGCCAAGTGTCCTTTTTGCATATTCCGTGGCAGTCCCCAGTCCCAAGCCAGCAGCAAGGGTCCCAAATGAGTACATCCTTCCTATTCTTGATGAAGGAACTGTTCTTTGCTTAGCATCTTGTGACAACTGCAAGTAATTTAAACAAAAGCTCCATCAGATTTATGCATCAAGCAGTTAATGTGTTCACAATAAAATATGCGATAAAACACATACTTTTATATAACATCTTTATTTTACAAGTGAAAAAGTAAGTCAAAACAGCACGGGTGTAATAATAATACTGAATATACATATAAAAGCGTGCAATCCCTGCTAATTTTACTTGCTGTAAAGGATTGTATTGATCTATATTAAATGCACAATGTATTTACGGTACTTAATTGGATAAGAATGAAAGCTGTATTGCTTAACTTTGTTAATAAGTTATTATTTCTCGAGGATTAAAAATTGTTATTGTGGTTATTAGGATGTACAATACTGTAGTACATTTTTTTATCAATTTCATAGGCTATAGCCAGCGTTTGCAATGTAAGCACAACAAATTGTGTTCATTTACTACATCACATTAGAAACCTTTAAAATTATCAGTGTTTCTCTACTACATTATACATGTTGTATACATATAAACCTTCCTCTTCAATCACTGTATCTATTGAAAAACCCGCATCAAAATCTGTTGCATAGTTTTAAAGATCTAATCATACATAGGAATAGACAGCGGGATCAACTTTGTTTTATACTATGTAGTGATTTGACTTTTGTAAATTGTTTACATGTTGTTTATTGAAAAGTTTGTATAGTTTCAATTCTTTTGTACTGCACAAATATTTAAATGGAAGGTAAACCTGGAACCTCTAGCATAGAATAAATCCAAAAAACAAGCACTTTTCCCAATCACCAGAAATGCAATACTCTTCTCAATGTGCAATTCACCAACCCAGTTTTTTGATGAAGGAGATGAAGGATATATGAGGAACAGAAAATTTTTGAAAAAATTCAGATGACCAATGGTTTATAATTATGTTGGACCTTCCTCTGAGAAATTAGCAATAGACAAAGGTGATGTATTTTTCAGTAGAGAATATGTGTATTTAGAGTTACTCAAATGATTCATAGTCTCATGAAAATGAAGAAAATGTAGATGTAGGAGACAGTTTTTTACTATATTAGTAGAAAACATGAGTTTGAGCTCTAGCAGTTTTGTGAAAAACTCCAAGTGGGATGGTTATGTAAAATAAGTAAATAATCAATAATAACTGTTAATTTATTGGTAAGAAGTTTTAGAATAATTGTAATAACTGTTTTTTTTTTATTTATGGAGGGAAGAAAGAGTTGAAGTGTTCATTAAAACATATACAGATATAATGATACAAATTGTCAGATTTGTAAGGAGGTATAACAAAGTGTTATTCTGTGTTGTAGTTTCTGTTTAAAATATGTTTTCCGTTAATCAGCTGTCGCCCCCATACGAACAACAAGTCTCAGAAGTCGAGAAACTTGTGAAACGTGGCCTTACGTTTTAACATGTGATTCCTAACACACTATTTCAAGATAGAAGTTAAAAACAAGAGTCAACAGAGTCACAAGAAAATGTCAAAAGAAAATGTTGACATTTTATTTGTAGAAAATTATATTATATTCGGTCGTTTGAATTTTCTTAAAATAATGACTTTTGTGAGAGGGATGTGATACATATATAAGGATTATTAACTGCATCCTTTGTCAATATTGATTGACATAGTCTTTTCATGATATATCAGAGAAATTCACAACAGACTGATAATATAACCCTTTCAAATCAAGTACTGATGAGTTTAAACAGTCAGTCTAGAAGTTTTGAATTCATCAGTGATGATTTACAAATTTCTTCCAAGTCAAAAGAATGGATTAAAAATTAGAAATCAAATTAATCATATATTGGGGTGTCAATATATGAACTCAAGATCATTGATAATTGAGATACTTGATAACTGCATATTGAATGGTGGTATTTTGTTCATGTTCCATACTAGAAATATTACTTATTGGTGTTGTCTGGTATTATAGTTTTCATATCAGTTTTTTGTAAAAGTCATCTGTCACTTGAACATTAAACTAGACATAGATCCATCAAGCCACTGAACAAGCTGTGTGATCATAGGCAGTCGTCAGAGATACTAAAACGTTTCTCAAAATAAGGAGGAACAGAAGTGTAGAAGCTAAACTAACTAAGGCATCAACAAGCAATTGGAATTCTGATTTAGAATAGATACTTGGTTTTGGGAAGCCATCCAAACCCTGTGACAGGCCTAACACCAAAATGGATGAAATTATCACACAAATGGCAAATATAAGAAAACTTCCTCAAAAAGTGAGAAAAACAGCAAATTAGTTGACATCAGAAAAGAAGTACATGAAGAAATGTATGTATTACTCCAAGTTTCCTCTAAAAATGATAATATACCAGTCGGTTCAAAAGTCAAACTGGTCTGTTAGACTTAATTTCTTAGTGAAAGCTCTTAACAGTTCTCATGTATGGTATGAAAGTCAAAGGTACAAATAAAAGCCTTGAATATTGAATAGAGGATCTGAAATATGTTATCTTTCTGGGACGGTGGGTTGGCGTGGGTAGTTCACTCCACTCACTCAATCGACGGCTGTATGAACCGGCGGTTGGAACCGCAAGGCCGGGCGATCGATTTTCATTTCCTATCGTCCAACCTGTGTAAGGTATCACAGGTTAAATGATGAGACTTCGTTAGTCCTTAGCTTGCACCAAGTTTCGACTTTTGAGAGTCGTCATTCCTAGGGGGGCAATAGCTGGTTAACAGAAAGATTTTAACAGATACTGAAATTGATGATTCACAAATTTTTGTATCCTGAAATAACTTGACAAATAGTAAAAACAGGAAATAGTTCAATATTTGAATATTAACATTATTTACTTTTTGTTTAGCTTTCTCATTAGGCACTGCTTCCATTTTTTTATTACTGTCTACAGTTTTCACTTCTGCATCATCTTCTTTGTTTCTATCACCAGCTTTGATTAGCTTTGCACGATGCTCCATATCAAGTTTTCTCAATAATTCTTCGTCACTTTTTGTTAATTTTATTTGGAATTTGTGAATAGGATGACTATTGAGCTTTTCGGTATTTGACTGTTGGTATTCTATTTTATCAGTTTTTGATGAACTTCTCGAGTTTTCCTTGGTTTTGGAGGGTGTTGCAAAAGAATCTATAAAAAATTACAACTTTGACCTACTCTTGGAATATCTATATATCTATGTGAAAACACACACCTACAGGTTTTAGCTAAATTAGGAAATCTGGTTAGGTGTGTTAGTCATTGAGTATGATCTTACCTCTTTTCAAGGCCACATTTTTATATGCATGCAACCCATGTAAAACGGTTGCTACTCGTTCAATACTGTCTTTTGCTGCATCTCCAATTTCTGATACAGTTTTTGAACTTCCTTTTGGAAGGGTTTTGCATACAGAACAATTTTCCACAAATGGGCGAATGCTGGAGATTTTCCATATGTACTTTAAATTTTCCTCTTGTATTTTCACACCCGCTTCAGCTATTAGTTGTAAAGACCTTAACAAGCATGCCACATCGTGAGCTCGAGACATTGCTGCTGATAAGTATAAATATTTTAATGAGCCATTTTAGAATAATTATTCAATGTCACCTATAAGCTGTTACTTCACAGAAGTGTTAGGAAGTACTTTTTCCACTTGGTACATACCTTTTCACACATAAGAATATGAAAGAATTTCAACCTTTGGGGCCGTTATTTATCGTCCTTCAACATGAGACAAGTTATTAATAAAATGTGTTTTTATGAAAGTCACTTAATGTCCTGAAGTAGAATATAAAACAATATTTATTCTCAAAGTGGAATTTCAAAATTACTGATTGGGACATAAGAATATATAGATTATTTTTAATTTCACTCAAGACTGGTTTCCTCTGCATTCGAGTTGACATCCAACATCCGATTGAGTTTGAACTGCTTCTTACGTCATAGACCCGGTTTTCTATAGCAGTGTGAAATTGGCTGCTAAGTTAGCTGCCAAAATTTCCGAAGACTTCCGAACGTTCAGTAGCGTACGAAATAAAATTTATAATTGATACATTTATGTCTATGAAGCTTATTGCATTTTCAAATAAAGTTATTATTGGCATAGTACCGTGTTCTCTCTACTGTCCAACGATTGGTTTAGTATTTTGAGGACATTATATCAAAAAGCAATGAGGTATTTGAAATTAAATGTCATTGATTTAATAAGCACTGTACTCTTTGATAAGCAGGGTCTGCTCGATCGAGCGTCAGTTCGAAAGCAGTTCCAAAAACATCAAATCAAAATTTTTTGCTTATTCGTTTCCGTGTAGGTTCATTCATTTGCTTTTATCCCTTCATCTAGTCCCCAAGTGACATTTTTGTATTTATGGTAACAGTTGTACGGACAACTCGGAAATTCCGACTATAAACTGGAAATAATGTGAATTGTGGATAAGTCAGTTCAAGAAGTTAGATTATTGGGTTATAGAAACGTTTGAAATCTGAGCAAGATGTAGGAATCCAAAAATTACATTATAGAAAGTAATGTTAACATTTCCAGCCTTTCCAAACCACGGGAGTCAAGTTTCAGCTGTCGCAAGACGATTGTAGTATCGATGTAAACCTTCACTCCGTGTTAGGTACTTCACAGTTTTATGATTCACCACTTTTTCAGTATGTCTTCCATTTTGTGTCTTTATCTCTCGTTTTTCCGTTTTGAATATGATTTGTATCATCAAAAATCAATTCTTAACCTTTGTTATTGTGGAACATGCGTGTATTTTTTATTATTTCATATAACTGATGTGTTCATGAGATACCTAAAAATGACAGAAAATTGCTCTGAATTTTTTAATTTATTTATTTGCCAAATTTCAAAATCATTCTAACCTCAAACTGAACAATTGCTTTGACATAAAAGGGTAATATTCATTACAAATTCATAAGGCAACTAATTTATCAGTAAAATCTCTCCAAAAATAATATAAAATTGATGTTCTCGAGAAAGAAAATGTACTTATATGAATGTCCCTGGCAAGTGTCCAGAATGTCAATTTTTCAAAAAACAAACTAGTTGTTGGACCGGACCACATACCGAGTTTTCTAGTAAAAGATTGTACCCACCCTTTATTAAGCCCTTCGCTTCACATCTTCAACCTTTCACTGAAAACATCTACGTTTCCGGAGATTTGGAAAGCATCACGAGGATGTCCTATATCTTGAAGAAAGGGGGCGCAATTGTTATAAAAAATTACAGGTCTACTTCTATATTAAGCAATTTCTCGAAACTTTTCGAAATAAATCTATACGGTTTTATCTATAACTCGATCAGAAATATAATATCGGACGATCATGAGTTCGTAGAACAAAAGTCATGTGTGACCAATCTTGCATGCCTTTCACAACATGTTTCAGATGCTTTAGACCAAAAGCAACAAGTTGACGTAGCTTATACGGACATGCAAAAGGCGTTTGACCAAATTGATTTTCACATCATCATTCAGCGACTATCATCGTTTGGCTTTTCTGGAAGTTTAATTGATCTTTTCACAAGCTATCTCTTTGACAGAAAGCAATACGTAGAACATGAAGGTTTTCAGTCCTCTTTCTACACACCTAGCTCAGGGATACCACAAGGCTCGAACTTGGGGCCTCTTTTATTTCTGATTTTCATTGATGACCTGGCGAAAATGATGAACTGCACAAAACTTCTTTACGCTGGTTATCTAAAGCTATACAAAGTAATTGACAATTATGAAGACTGCTTCATTTTACAAAATGAAATTGATTTAGTATTCGACTGGTGTTCCAAGAACCATTTACGTTTGAAAATATCGAAATGTTACATTTTATCATTTTATAGAAAAAAGAATATAATAGAATTTTCTTATGTTATTGACAGCATTCCAGTTAGTCGAGTAAATGAGATGACAGATCTTGGAATCACTTACCACATAGACCAGGCTATTTCATCAGCAAATCGAATGTTGGGCTTTATTATAAGGAGTACGAGAGAATTCAAGAATATTAATACGATTATAACACTGTTTGATGCCTATGTGAGGTCTAAACTAGAATACGGCGTGTTAATATGGTATCCAATTTACAATTGCCACATACATTATATTGATGCTGTTCAAAAAACATTTTTAAAATATCTGTCTTTCAAGGTCACAGGATTATATCCTCAGAGGATAACCGACTATTCTATCCTCCTGAATAAGTTTAATGTAATATCTTTGAATAGACGACGACTTTTTGTCACAATCTCCTTTCTTCACAAACTCCTAAACAATAAGATCTCGTGTACCTCTCTTTCACAAATGATCAACTTCCGCACCCCACGCCTTAATTCCAGATATCAAACGACATTTTACTGTGATCTTGTCAGAACAAATAACAGTTTGAAAGCACCAGTGTCAATACTTTGTAACAACTATAATTCAATATGTGATATGTGCGATATTAATCACAGTTCTCAAAGCTTTATTTTAAAATGTATTCTCACTCTAGAACCTTATACCTGTGATCACTTTTTTTTCGCTTCTTGTGATATATTTGTATTTCTACTTATTTTTCTTTTAGTTGTAGCAATCTTTTTTTTTAACTAATTATACTGTTTTGCATATATTTTCATCAACACCTTTGTACATTTCCTGTAATTGAGTGAATGCCTGTTGGAAATAAAGTGCTATCAATCAATCAATATATTTTGCTCGTTATTTGAGAACATTTGCAATATCTTACAAAAAATATATTTTTGCATAAGCATTTTTATGAGTGAAGCGCACCGAAAGACATATTCGTGCCAATTTTCAGCCACGAGTTCAAATTATTTCAGAAAATAGAAAAATTGTGATAAGAGCTCTAAACACAGATTATTATCTTCTCCAAATAATTGAGTCTACATTACTAAATTCAGTCTCAAGATTAACGAATATAAAATGATGATTTTCGAATAAACAAATCAGTAAATCTATATAGCAACTTAGATTTTCCTTTGCGAAGGAACTGATAATGTGATTAAGGCAGGGTTATGGAATTAAGGCAATGTCATAAATATCTAAAACTCCCAAAGTGCACAAAAATATTTTTCATATTCAATATGGATAATAATCTCTCGGTAAATACAGCCTAAACGGCGGAATAATAATCATCATGGAATATGATTTATCAATTCAAAACCAGAAACAATAACATACAATTAAAATAAATATTAAAAATTATGAGCTCAATATTCGTTAAATAAAAAATTTCAATTCCATTTCAATTTTTCAAAACACTGTACAAACAATTGGAGAAAAATTATAAGTTCCACACGGCAGAGAAACAGATTTACTTGCATTGTCTAGCTAGCCTCTACTTCGCTTCGCAATGAAATGCTAGTTCCAGCAGTAAATTTGTTACTACTTCTCAGCCTAGTTGAATAAGTAACTGTTATGTTTTCCATATTTAACAATGTTTGAAATCAAAAATTTTTCAACAGGTTACTTGTAATGATTACATCTACTCAACCCCAAAGGTATTAATTTATTTGCTTTTTCAGTAGCACGCTTGGGTCATGTACAATTGTACCATTTTACGAAACTTTTATAAGGGCATTCAATTTCAAATTTGTACAACAAATTCACGTCTTCAGTAGCCCACATCCAAATTTACATACAACTGCCACAAAAAGTTATTCTGTGCTTTTGCTGAACCAGCACCTTAGCAGGAAAGCACAAAACCAGAGTTCCAATATTCTGTGACCATGATATCTTACATTAACTGTAATTTTGAGAAACTATCATTGTTAAATATATGATATTCATTTCGATAAATAATATTCGGAGTGAGTTTTATATCGAAATGTAGATAGTTATTTATTTTACTCACATTGAAATATTCAAAAAAGGAAACATATACCATATGACCGGATCACCGCTTTAAACATTTTCAATATAGCAGAAATGTTTAGAGCTCAGAATACCTTACAGAAAAGATACTCATCTGCTGGCACTTTGTGGCATCAAATATATATCTTTATTGGTGGAACGGTAGCCTGTCGGGTTGGCTTTACTCCACTCACTCAATCGTCGGCTGTGTGAACCGGTGGTTCAAGCCACGAGGCCGAACGATCAATTGTAACTTCCTATCGTCCAATCCGTGCTAGGAATCACACGTTAAAAGGTAAGACCTCGTTAAGCCTTAGCTCGCACAACTTTCGACTTTTGAGAGTTGTCGTTCGTAGGAGGCGATAGCTGGTTGATGGAAAAAACAAAATAATGTTGTCATCTCTGCAAGTTGATAAGTCAACATTTTAACTGAACAAGCTTAATTTAACTATGTTATCGTTAACAATCTTTAGGTTCATTACTATCACCTCGTCATCTGCCAAAAAATTTCATGGCAAAATAATGTTCCTTTTGTAATGTATTGTGTACTTTGATGTTTCTGAGATATATTTTCTGTGTAATTGCGTATTCGCAATTACACAGAAAATATATTTGTGTAAAAATGAGCGAAAAACAATAAATTGAACATATAAATTTTTATCCATTTGTATTGAAATTTACCCGAAAAACGATGTTGGCAACATGTGCTGGAATCATTTATTGACTGAAAATGTCCAAGTTTACCTATAGTTGATTTCTTATGTGAAATCTAATGAAAACATTTATTAGTTGACAGTTCGATGCAGAATATAGAAGGGCGACAAAAATCTATATAACTATTTTTTCGCAATTCATACCACTCTAAATTCAATTATATCTTTGAAGAGTTCATGGCTGATGGTTTCCACATACATATAAGGAGACATTCAGAAGACGAAAAAAACCTCCAAAAGGAAAGTGAGGTTGGGTTTCGCTTAAGTTGGGTTAGCTGAAGTTGTGATGAAATAGAAAGTTCGTTGAGGAAGTACCACTTTTGCATATTTTAGATTTTAGAGTATATTTTTTCATCATTGTCACAATGGAAGATAAGCGATTTGCCCATGTTGCAACGAATCCAAAATTTCGTCCAATACCAAAGAACCAAAGGAAAGTCAAAATAGACAAGAGGTTTCAGTCTATGTTCAAAGATAAACGATTCAGAGTTGAGTATAAAACAGACAAAAGAGGAAGACCAGTTAATCATACGTCAAGTGAGGACTTACGAAGATACTATGAACTGAGTAGTGAAGATGATTCCTCCGAATCGGAATCAGAAAACGAAGTAAAAGTGGAAGAAGGAAAATTTGTAAAAGCTCCTAAAGATAATGAGACCACTAATGATCTGGATGAAAAATCCGATAAAGATAAAATTTTGGATGAGAAAGCGAAAAAAAGACTTCGTAACTTAAAAATTGACTATGCCAGAGGCGAATCGGCATTATTTTCTGAAAGTTCTTCGGATGATGAGGAAAGCGACGAGGAATTACTGGAAACAGAAGAATTGGATCACAAGTGGGGAGAATTGGACAATGATGCTGAGCAGACAGAAAAACCCACCTATAGGTATGTCATGGTTGACCTATGCTTTTATAAATTTGATAAAAGAATGGGACATGTTGTATAAAATTGAATCAATTGATCTAATTGAAAAGGGAATTGGCGAAATACAAAATCATGAAAAAATAAAAATTATGAAAAGTGCTAGCTAGAGTTATTCTAATTCATAAGCCAGTTCCAAAAAAATGAAAAAAAACTGCATACACCGATTTCTGTTATGTGTCCTATCAACATTTATTAAAATCATGATGAAGAGGAGAAAAACATGTTTTATTAATAAATATGTGAAGCTAGACAATTATCAATAGTGATTTCTGATTGGTAAATAATTCAGAGTATTTCAATTGCCTTTGTGAATCACATAACCACTGTCAGTATTGTAACGGAGGCCATATGAGCAAAGGCAGAGACAGAAGTGCAATTGTTACCCTCTGCAGATGTGAAGGTTGAAGGAGACTTAATCAGTCATTGAATATGAAAAAATACGTTTTTGATAATCGAAATAATCAAGAAGCAAATTATGTTTTGTTGATGTTTTTGGCTTTTCCAACCTGCTACAAGCTGAAAAATAAATAAATTTTTAATTTTGATAATAAAAAGCAAACAGAAAAGTTTAACCGGAAGAGTTACGTCGTTATATGAATTGTTTTCATTTCGCCTATGAATAAAATGATTGGATTTTTTTTATGTACTTAGTTTTCCTAAAATGGATTATGTATCAGAAGTTGATTCTTTTTCTATCTCAGAAATAAGAAATCATTGCTGGAAACTACCCTCACTGGTTGAAACATTTGTGATTTTGAGAAATCTAAGTATATAAAAAAGTTTCGATGATTTATTTCATTTATAGACAAAAATTTTATAAATATGAAAAGCAACTGACTAATTAAATTCAATAATAATTTTGCCACTTCCCACACAATTCAAAAACATGCAGAGATGGATGCAGAGGTTCATTTCATGTGGAAACTATGCACTTGCTGAGGCAGAACCGAGGTCCCGTTACAACCCTGTACTGAACCAGTCAATGAAAATTGTGTCATTTGATTATTCATTGATCTTCAAAAGGCTTTCGATGTTTTTGAGACAAAATGTGTAATCTCATATCTAGCAATGAACAAGGTAGACAGTAATATGTCAATATTGAAAGAATGAAAAAAGAGTGAATTATTCAGGAATTTCACTTATCAAATTGAAATATGCAGTATTAAGGCCATCGATATCTCTTCTAGTGTTAACACTATCGCATTTGAGGATATATATCATTTCGCACAAGAGTCTTTTGGATAAATATGGTTGAACATCTAGGAACAGTTGGATGATTAAAATTAAAAAGTGTCCATATTCTCTTTCATGTTCAACAAGGGCTGTGGGTTTTTTTATATTTGGTTTCTTAGAGCCTATTATGTGTTCTGAAACTCGTGTTTTAAGAGACCGTCCAGTTTGACCAACATAGCATTTGTAACAGCTTTCACAGTTCAATTTTTACACTATATTGAATTGTATGTCTTGTGGTGTTTTCAAGTTTATCAGATGAATTTTCTACAAATGGAATTTTGTGATATTTGGGTTTCATCCCTGTATTTTGGGAAGAGGAACCTCTTTCTTTAATTGTTTTTTTAATAAGGGCTCTAGGACAATTATTTTCTACTAGGTAATTCTCAATTGAATATTTTTGTTATGGAATTCAGAATTGGAAATGGCAATTACTCTTGATTTCAAATTTCTTATAATGTTGATTTTACTGTTGAAGTTATGTTTTGAAAAATAATTTTAAAATGTCTCAAATTTCAGTTTTTGATGAAAACTATGAAAAGTAGCTAATATTTCTGTTTTTTATTTTTTGGAATGGAAGTAACAATATCGTCAACATATATTTTGAAAAAAGGCAATGAAAATTACAACTTTTTTTAGTATGGTAAGCTATCCTTGAAAGATAGATATATATGTCATCTGTTTTTTGGAGTATAAAAAATCAATACATAGTGAATTTTGCTATATGTGGCAACGTTTTTTATGAAAGCTTGCACAGGTAGGATAGCTGCCCCAATTTCATATGAATAACATCATATTTCAACCAATTCACACAAAATATTTATGAATTATAGACATCAACGTTCCTCTTGAATCATTCGATCCATTGGTAAAAATTGTAAGAAAATTCATTCAGTGGTTTTTGAGGTTATGGCGATCAGACAGGCAGACCAGGCGGGGAGTCTTCGTTTTATAATATGCACTGTTTTGAAATCATCGCAATATTTCAATAGGTTTAATACAGATAATTTGATATACATATTATATAATTTCAGGTTAGCAGCCTGTAATATGGACTGGGACAGAATAAGGGCAGTAGATTTAATGGTTCTTTTCAACTCATTCTTAACTCCTGGTTCTGTCATAAAATCTGTAATAATCTACCCCTCCGAATTTGGTAAAGCCCGCATGAAAGAAGAAGAAGTGAAAGGCCCCATAGAATTGGTCGAAAAAAAAGCAGAAGAAAATGAAGACGAAAACGAAGAGGGTTCCAACTATCACATGGAAAAACTGCGGCAGTACCAACTCAATCGGCTCAAATATTACTATGCTGTCATAACGTTTGATAGTGCCAGTACTGCAAACAAAATATACACTGAATGCGATGGAATGGAATATGAGTCAAGTGCTGTGAAGCTCGACTTGAGGTTCATCCCTGATGACATGGAGTTTGACAATGAACCTAAAGAAGTTTGTGATAAGCTGCCAGAAGTGAATAAGTACCAGCCTAGGTTTTTCACAACAACGGCTCTTCAACAAGCAAAAGTTGATTTAACATGGGACGAAACAAATCCAGATAGATTGGAAATTTCACAAAAACTCAGTTCTGGTAAACTAGAAGAAATATCAGAAGCAGATTTGCAAAACTATTTGGCTAGTAGCAGTGATGAAGAAGAATGCAAGGAAGAGAAGGATGAAAGTGATAAAGATTCTGAAGATAACCAGGGGGAGAATGTTATTGATAAATATAAGGCTTTGTTGATGGATATAGAAGATAAGGAGAAGGCTAAAAAGAATAAAGATGTTGAAATGGAAATTTCTTGGGGAATCGATCTGAAGGAGAAGACTGAGGAGTTGGTAAAAAAGAAACAAAATAATTCAGAAGATAAAACACCTTTCGAGAAGTATCTAGATAAAAGAAAAGAAAAGCGGAAAGAAAAACGTTCCAAAAAAAAGACAGAAATGATCCCTCCTGGCAGGTATATGCATACATTCTGTCTTCCCTCATTATACTCCAGACACATTTCCTCCTTCCATACCTTCACAGTCGGGTGAGTGATGAATGAAGACGAGGGCAAAAAGCACTTTAGTCTTAAAAAAATACAAGACGCAGAAAATGAATCTAAAAGTAAAAAGAAGCGAAAGAATAAATCAAAGAAAGATGCTGGTGAAAGTAAAGTGGAGGACGATTTCCAGGTCAATGTTGCTGATGAAAGATTTTCAGCATTATTCAATAGTCACCACTTCAATATAGATCCAACTGATCCACATTACAAAAAAACCAAAGGTATGGAAACATTGATATCAGAAAAATTGAAGAGGAGGGCTGAGAGCAATGGCGAACCTGTTGTAAAGAAAGTTAAAGGAAATCGATGTGGTAAAAAGGACGCTGAACTGAGCTTGCTCGTTAAATCAGTGAAGAGGAAAACTAATGACTATATGAACAAATGATATATTTATATAAGTGATATATATTTATTAAACAAACTGATGCAAGATTATTTTGATAGAAGTTGTTTTGAATGAATTTTCAATTCATTTTATATTTCTATTTATAACAGCCCTCTAAATTAGAATAGTAATTG
Organism: Leptinotarsa decemlineata; assembly: GCF_000500325.1. Lineage (NCBI taxonomy): Eukaryota > Metazoa > Arthropoda > Insecta > Coleoptera > Chrysomelidae > Leptinotarsa > Leptinotarsa decemlineata. Next base: position 94,109 of record NW_019289643.1, on the reverse strand, counting down.
AGCTGTATCATTTGATAATTATGTTTGAATAAATGAGAAAACGAATGATTTGGAAGCAATATCTTCACAACTGGGGTTTCAAACTCTCCTCAAACTATGAAAAATCACCATAAACATCATATACAAACACTTGTGATGAAAATGGCCAATACTTCATGAAAAATGAAAGTTCAAGCAACATTTCATTGTGTACATTTCACAAAACTGCAACACATGTCCCTACACAATAGCTCTTCTACGTGATTAATATTGATGTTATTATTGTATTAAACACCCCTGGAGAAGCTACTGAACAGTGAAACACATGTTGGGGTTTGGTAAACTGTTTAATGAAAATCTCTCAATAATTTTTGCTAAAGTACAATTTCCAAATTTTCACATCCTTTAGCATTAGGAAATTAAAAAAAATCAAATTTGATATTCCAAATTAACTTCTCCAGTCGTAAACATTGTACAAGGTATGCAGACAATAAAGGGTAAAACTGGGACCTTTGGCGTAGAATAAATTCGAAAGTGGCAAATTGATATAAAGTTATCAAAGTTCAGACATAGTTTTACTAGTTGCCCATATAGAAACCTTAAAAATGATCTGAAACAGCTAGAAGTTATAGAAAATTGGTTTATTGAAAAAAATATATGAAGAACTGCATGCTTATTTCAGTGGATTTTACAATGGGGAAGTTTTCATGTGTATCAGTCATACCCATGTCTTCAAAATTTTGTTTTTAAATTTACTAAATGTTGATGTAGTTAATATCATTCAGTAATCTTTGTCAAACCGATATGGAAAAAAACGTTCAATCTTTTTAGTAGATAGTGTGAACATGAATACTTTTCTGGATAGTTTCAATCAGGCTTTGCCAAGTGCTTGTAAATCAGTTGTATACCCATCTCCTCAACTTCTTGAAGAGTCCACTCGATTTCTTCCTCATCTACTTATGATGGCCAATGATTAGCAATCTAGTGTCCACCACGATTAATAAGTACTTTACATTCATTCTGATACCAATTATTCTCTCATTTATTGTTATTACCATGGCTTCTCATCCCTCCTAGCAGGTATATGCATACATTCTGTCTTCCCTCATTATACTCCAGACACATTTCCTCCTGCCATACCTCCACAGTCGGGTGAGTCATTGCAATTTCTGCAAACACATAAATTGTGCAGATAGTTGTTTCATCTTTTGCCACCATAACGGTGAGTAAGAAATTTCATTCATGCTGAAGACCTTTACACATACAAAATAAACATACAAAATACAGTTTTTTATATGAAAAATCTTATTGGACTAGTCAAGTAACACTAGACCACTGGACTACAAAACCGCAACAAGTGTTTCGGTATACAATAGATTCCTCAAATGTTTTCATAGTAATTGGATTCAGGTGTGTCTATACTATGGACAAAACAAAGAAATAGTCTATAATTCAAAGTTCAGAAAACATAAACCACTAGACCAGAACTTCATAACTTATAATATATTAGGTTAATTTTTTTAACTGTACATTTGTAACCGTTTGATAAGACCAGTAGATCTACTACTTTTCATAATTTTTTTTAATTTCGAGAAATGTTCAGTGTCCATATTCTTTAAAAGAAAAATTCAACTTCAGAGAATTGTAGAGGAGAATAATATAAAACACAGTTATTTACAGCTTAAAAATAGCATTGAATAATAAACGACATGAGTGGTACACTTTTATTACAACACTGTAGACGTATTATCAGGACACTAATATATATACAAAATTTTTACATTTATAGACATGGTGTCTAGAAAATTGCATATTAATTTATATAGTAAACCCAAAACATTTATTCAAGCACATGTTAATCTTAAACAATGAATAATAAATATTTTTTTTGTGTTCCATCTGTATGAAATTGATACAAAAGCTAATTTCTCCCCATCTCCAGAAGATAAAAAATTCTATGGGTAAATATTGGGGTACGAGGGAGTTACACCTAAAAATAAATATTACGACCAACCCCAGAAAACCAACTTTATTGTATCCGAAAAATACCTAATGTTTTCCTTTAGAACGATTCTAGTTCAACTGTTCCACACTTTTGTGATCCACATTCATTTTCGGTGGTTTATAGTGTGTGTATACAAAGAAAGGAACCAGTTCACTTTCGGTAAATTTCACAGAGAAAAATATTTCTGAATAAAACGATGAGTCCAACATTATGAGAAAGAATCCCGTATAATGGTGTATCGAAATGTCTAAAATAAAAATCAAGTGCAAAACAATAATTCAGGAAACTCTGAAACAAATGAAATTTTCGAATCGAAACATGTGGAAACTGTGTAAACAACATGGTTAACCTTTTAAAGAAATGAGATCAAATTCAAATTTAGACTTTAGTGAAATAAATACAAAAATGGAAATGTCATACCGGGATGTTAGGAACGGTAATAATGAAAAAATCAAATGGAAACGTGTCCTATTTTGATTTCCATGTCTAATCTTCAAGTGCAGATATGGAGTTGAGAAATAAAAATTCAACAGAAGCATAGAAGGATCACAAGTTTCTATTTTAAGTTTCAAAATAGCAACACTCTTCACTCTGAGAAGAGTGTTTGTTGGCTGAGGACTGCAGGTTTTTATTCCTGACGTACAATCTATAACTGCATTAGAAGTTATAAAAAGCAATTGGGCAGCGGAAGATGTGCTTTAGTTGTCCTCTAAGCATATATTACATCGTTCAGGGTTGCTTTATTCCCTTTGATGTCTACCACAGTTGTAGCCTGCAGACTACGCCAACAAACACGGAAAATAGCTTTGACACAGTGATTTTCATAGTATTTATTTCAATAATATCTTGAAAAACGTTTTTATTTCCAATAATTTTTTTTTAGATTTTGTTGGAATTATTTTTTTTATTTTAGTTTCGGATTGGAATATTGTATATATTTTAGGGTGATATATGTTTGAAAGTTATCTGTTACATTATAAGAGCATTCGTGACAATAATTTGTAAAACTCAATTTACCACCATAACTTGAGCAAAGGTTAATCGCTTTATATTACATTTGTCCCACAATCTGGCTAGGAGACAGACCTCGTTTCTTCAGAAGTATACAAATTATATTGATCTATTTCACTGCACTTTTTCAGTTGGAATCCTCTTTTATAGATTACAGTGGCAAAAAATAAGTTGAAAAGGGTAACTGTTGCTAATGGGTGTTGTTCATAAAAAAAAAATACAATTGTGAAATTGACACCCTTTAGCTAAGGCATATTTTTTTTAACTTAAAATATAAGATTATTAAAATCGTAGATAGTAAAAGATAGATGGTTTAATTGTCGCCAAGTTCACTGTTTTAGAGTACTACTGGATGGAACCCTGAAAATCGATTCTAGCTATTATAGTTCCGTAAGATACATTACCAGGGTATCGAAGTTATTCCTTACTTTACCTATACACACAGTATATAACCACAGAGATGGCAATCGAAGCTAAGTTGGGAATTACTTACTTTCTGTACATTATAGTCACATAGAAGTCATATAGAATCCAATTTGTTTTTCAAATTCATATAAGTTAATGTGTTACACTCCAGAGATTTTAAAATATAAGGTTTTCATCGTGTCCATATAAGTTACATAAAATCATAATATTACAGCACTATTTTTAAATTAAATGATTTATTTATGTGAACTGCAGTCAAATATTACAATTAATGATAAATATAACTCATGATAAAATGTTGAAAATGAAATTAATTTCAGAAAAAAAAAACATCACACATTCAGATGATTCATTTAAAAGAGTATTACTACTAACAATGAAAGAATTTTTTTACTCTTGCTAGTTGAAAGTTCCAATTTTCATAAATTTTGGGTTTTTACTTTTCAGGATGTGTGGCATAATTTCATACAATAAATACTAAATTCTTCCTTAAACATTTGCACATGCACTTCAGCAGACTATTGTCAATAGTTTTGACAGAGTAGAGTTGTGAGATTTTCTACAAGTATTACACATGAAAAAATGTTATGATGTGGTATTTGTTTGATGGACAATACCCAAGTTCTGATTAAAGCAAATACCTCATTTATATATATCAATACAAGTTCTCAGTAGATACTTTGATCGACTTCTTTTTCTGAAGTAATCAATATTACTTTTTTTACCTTTCAATTAACTTCCTGGATTCCTCACACTGTTCATAGACAATAAATAATATTGATATCTGAAGAATGAAACTTTCAAAATAATATGTATGAACAGACGGTCTTCTTTCTGGCATATCAATTGATTTCTTTCAATTTTCATCACTTGGAGACCATGATGTCTATGATTTCTGTAGCCATACCATTCTAATCCCTCCCAAAGATTTCAAAACGTTCAACATATTTTATAAAAAGATTTAAAAAACATATAAGTCATTTTTGAAACTCATAACTGGCATCTGAATGTATGATATAATATTTAAGTAATGCCATTTATGGCAAAAATAAGATCATTTCCATGAGTGATGTCATAAGATTTCAATTAAAAAGTATTCATTACTGAACTGATTTTGATACCGAATAGGTTTTAACAATTATGGTTATCACAAATTCACTAAAATACACCGAAAGACAAAAAACTGCCCCAAACTTTTGGTTGAATTATTCGATTCATAACTTTTGAGTTAGTAAGACAAATTGCAATATTTTTCAATCTTAAGTCAACAATAAGTTTATAATTCCACACGAGTCCTTGGAAAATCTATATTGAAAACATGGTAACGCATAGATTTCTTGAAATGTTTATTTGTCTATTTACTCAAAGAAAAGAGAATCTCAAAGGTTAGGTAGCATTGAACTTATGAAAATTTTGAGTGTTTCAGTTTTTTTGTCTTTCATTTGCAAACTATACTCATGGATATGAAATAAAAGATATCTTGAAAACACACGTTGAAGAAAAAAAATATAACAAACAACAGGAATAAAATTTTCAACAGTCAACTACTTCATTCTAACTAAAGTCCAGGATTCAAGAAGTAAGAGTAAGTTGATATAGTAAATAATGTTAATAGACTTTCTGATCAGTTTGTGAACACAAAATAAATAATCAACTACCTTGTTTTTATCACTTCCTGTTTTGAAATTAACCCTGAACTCTTTGAATCCTGAACTAGAAACCAAATCACGTGAAAAGTGTAATATGGCATCTGAAAAAATTAGTCGTAATAACGTCCAAATACTCATCTGAGCCATAATTTCAACCGCAGTGCATCCACACCATTCAAATAGTATCTGAAGAGTCTCTTATCTCGAACAAATCCTAGCTTCTCGTAAAGTTGTAATGCCGGTTTATTAGTTACTTCGGTTTCGAGGACTACTTCATCAGCATTACCCTGTAACATTTCGCTAATAGCCATTCGAACGAGGTTAGAACCAATTCGAAGTTTGCGATACTTTTGGTCGACGGCTAACATTGCTATGTAACCTCTTTTGATCACTTTACGGTGAAGGTCTAATTTGCATACAATTGCACCTACACATTCTCCTTCACACATTGCCTAAAAATAGAGTCTGTTTAATAATAATTTTACTCATCCAACGATAACTGTAATTGATAAAAAGATAACATATTTTCTAGTATCAACTCTATATACTATATATATTTCGGTACCTACCTAGAAAGGGCATTTGAAACTATTGATTGAACTCGATTATATAATGACATGAATTATAAGTATGACAAATAAATAAATTTCCATACATGATATAAATAATCTAACTGGCAATGATACATTACTTATAGATGCAGGATACTCAGAATTTGGTCTGTGAAATCGAGAATGAACAACTCATAAAAATTAACAAGATTGTTAATTTAGACAACAAAACTGAGGAAATAAAGAACCCTACCATAAAAGGAAAATATTGATTAATAAGAAGATAGTTGGAGAAAATGAATATAACGAAGACTCTGTCGTTGAGAAGAAAATGTGGCTATATTGCTACACTTGTCTAGTCTCGATCTTTATACTTGAAACTGTCCTTTTCCATAAGAATAAAAAAGTCTAGAGGCTGCTATTACCTACTTCACAATATTACAATATCCATACCGACTATCATAAAAATCATTTATGATGGGATTAAGTTATACGTTTGCCTTCCAGATACATTTAAGAAAACTATAATTCAACTTTGAACATGTATTATTAAAAAGGCCATATTTATTTTAACCTGCAAAAATATCTTGATAACACTATGAAGAGAAAATATTTTTGATTAAATATGTCCCATTTCGAAATTATTTGAACAAGCTTTGTCAATCGGACTTATCTTAGAGAATGAATCATATATAAGTGAATATATAAGTGTGAGGTGTATGTTTTTATAGTGCAGTTGAAGCATGGAAAATATTGATAACTTTTCAAGACAGTTTTGCACAAGAGAAAAATGAATCGACCTCTCAAAAAAACTATTACCAATCTTTACCTCCTTTCCAAATGTGTACTATCCCACAATAAACAAAGAACACCCATTAGTAGAATAAGGTACCAGGAATATTACTAACACTAATAAAATTGATAACCATGTAAAACCTTTTCACAGAACTATATTATACAATATTATTTTGCAGAAAGTTTTTCATAAGAAATTTATAGTAATTCTTAAATGATTTTTTATCCCTGTTTACCTTTACCAGATATACTTTTCACATTCCCAATCTTTGAATCAAAAAGTTATTAATAGGTTCTTACCAGAAAGCACAGCTTTGGCCAGTTGTGGATGAAGTATCTGTATGTGTAAATTGAATAAGGTTCGGACAAATCTTTTTGAATGATTTTCATGATCATTGGCATCTGCATCTCAGACTCGTACTGTATAAAATCTATCTTGTGCTTTGTTTTTAGAGAATCACATGACTTGAGTTCGCTGTCTTCTAACTGGACATTTTTTAAACTATCTGTTATCTCTGCAACATGCTCTCTGGTGATGTTTAAAATTGCTTCTTTGCACTGTGTATTATCTTCACTACCTCTTATCAAAGTCGAACTACTTGAGGCCCCCTGATCGTTATTCACATTGTCGATAGATTGTGTTTGACTAACAGATTCCAATTCATCCAGATCAGGAGTTGGGATATTATCACAAGAAATATTATAATTAGTATCTAATTTTTCATCTTCAGAGTTCAGATTCTTAGTGCCATTTTTATTATTATCTACACTATTTACAGTTCTAACATCCTTTGAAATTTCATTTTTATTTCTGCTACTTTGGTCTATTTTTTTTTCAACTTCGTGGGCAGTCTTCGCCAAGTGAATTGTTTCAGATTCGTTTTCATCTTCAATATTTACAGGTTTATCATTGTTTTGCTTACATTTTTTACCTTTTCCATTTCTCCTTTTAACTGGTAATGAGTCATCTTCAGCTATCCCATTTGCAATGCCATTCTTCAGTTCTGTATTTTCGAGGCATTTTTCACTTAAAAAGCAGTTCTTAGGTACATCTTTGATCTTTTTTTCGTGTGCGACGGAAGGACACTTATCAACCTTACTTTTTTTATTATGAGTCTTGTTCATTTTTTGCCCAGAATAATAGAAGAAAAATAATCACCTATTTATTCTTCTCATAACATTGCTGGCTTCAAAAAGATAAAAATGTTAGATGAAAAAATAACTGCAACCAAGACATATTGATGTGGAATTTAGAATTAAGAGGAGGAAGACAGGGATAGGGTCTTGAAGGTTGAAGGATTATGTAGTTCTTTATTTGTAGGTTATTATTCCTGTGAGCTGGTGGTTGTCAAAAAAGCAGGGTGAATCTGAAAAAAAGATATTTTGTCAATAAACCATATATTTGTATAACCGTAAGTAGAACACGTTTATTAATTTATATTTATAAAATATCACCTACATTATTTTAACGCCTTATTTAAACAAAAAACCAAAATCCAACCTAACCTCACCTCCTTAAACTAATATCAAAGGAATGAATATAGGCGTGAAGCTAAAATCTCCAGACATTACTAGATATAATGGGGGAAACCGGGGCAATTCAAACGTACGTTTCCGCTTCAAAGATAATTTGAAATACAGTTGGAATAAACATGTAAATAACTCATTAAATACATATTTCAAGCGAAACTATATCTGCATAAAAATGTGCTATTCACCCCCTGAAAACTTAATATTCCATCGTCTTATAATTTTATGAACGAATATTTTTCAATTATATATGCCTAGTAGAAAATTGAATGCTTACAAATTTTCCCCATTCAATTTTCTGAGTTGGATTATTTTTCATTTAATTTTTCATTATTAAAAAATGTTACTATAATAACAAAACAATAATATATTCTTTATTTTGAAAAAATCTATTCAGTAAAACATGCAGAAACGACTTTTTGGAGTTTTGCAGCAAAAATAAGTGAAATCTATCCATCTTACTATTTGTTTAGTAAATACTGAGAGTAATCGTTGAACTTTCCAGTCTTATAAATGAAAAATAGATCTTTATACCGTAATTTTTATGAAGCCTCACAAGAAAAATCCCAGTGGAGTCTAGTGGTCCATGTATCCCAATCCACTTATTAGAAAAAGCTGTCTCCAATTATTCTTCGTCAATTCTATTGATACAATCAAATATTCTGTTGTTATCGGAATGTATTTCAATCATTGTTTTAATTGAGTCTGTAGAAAATTCAAATGTTTCTCGCTGTTGAAATGAAAATATCGTCTTATTAGATATCCATTGATCAAACCGCACCAAACATTTATTTTACATTATACTCGTTGACACCCTCCATTACTGAGTACCCAGCTTGGGTTTACCTGCGACCAGTAATGTTAATTATTGCAAATGTATTGACAAGTTTTACTTTTTAAGGATGAAATTTGTTATTTCTCAATATCCTACAGCAGGAACCCTTGAAATCCCAGAGATGAATTTTATTTTTTCTAGACATATCATCGGGTGATTATCAACTTGTTGAAGAACCAGAACTGTGTTGTGATCAGTAGTGATGGTCTTTAAATCTTCACAGAAACATAATCAGAAACTCTTCTTTCAGGCCAACGCTGTCTGTACTTTCGATGTACAGACTTAGTATGAGGTGTTAATACAATCATTTGACATTCAATACAAAACAATGATCAACGCCTCCTAGATGTTGAACAAAATACTGAAATGTCTTTTCGTACAAATTCCTGCCCATTTTTGAATTATCTGTTCATTGCTGCTCAAATCAGTAAGAAAACATACTTTTTTGAGAAATTTGCAAATAACTAAGATGACGGTTTCGTTAGATCGTTCGTATTATTTGACTGCCCTCAAGAAAGCTAGCAGAGTCTTCTTCGAATAAGATTTTACTTCCATGTCATACTTTCAGGAGAAATCAAGAAAAGGAATTTATATGACTATTTTAGGCGATATTCATTCAATTACAGTAATTAGAGATTATCCATTTAAATAAATATAAGTTCCTGTTGTCAAGGAACACGTATGTAATTGACAGCTGATGTACAGGCGTTTAAATGGAAAGAAATGACAAGTATGATGTCTGCAAAGTAATACATTGAATTTTTCTTGAAATAGGCCTTATAACATATATCAGAAAATAGTTGTAGAGAATATGGATTCCCGCTGGGTACACGAGCGTAAAGGTAACATGGCCAAAAGTAAAAGTGAAAACTATCGAGGAGAGATACATACGTATAAGGAAATAATATGGCCAAAACCTTGGAAAAAGCAAGCCCCACAAACTCTTATTTCTCTTCTTTTTTTTTCTGATTCATTCGGTCGTTATTTGATGAAGATCCATAGTAATTTCAAAAACTACAAATCGTAAGGTGACCATCTATCTTCCCCCCTTTAAAACGCAGTTCTCAATAAAATAACAAAAAAACGACAATCCATGTTTCTACATTATTTTTGTACGGTACATCTAAGGGTTCACACATTGATAGTGTGTTTGTGAGATATCATCGAAATTTTTTATTCGTTTGAAAGATCTATTGATGATGTCATGTGTGGGATATAACATCGTTCCATCTAAATTTCCATGACTCTGGCGCATAAATCAAGCTAAATTTGACCGATGGCATGGGTTGTCGGCTTAAAGGACCGCTGTGGTTTGTGGCTTATTCGTATACACCTGCGACTTGAGGAAACCCCACAAGAAAAAGTCTAACGAGGTCAAATCGCACGATCTTGGTAGCCAATTCATATTACCTCTACGTGAGATGACCATGTCCCCAAATTGTTCGTGCAGATTATCCAATATGACATGAGCTGACTTTTTTGGGATGCATTGAACGCTCTAGATCTCATGTGGATTGGTGTCGTGCCAAATTCGACAATTTTGTTTGTTCACGTACCCATTCATCCAGAAATGGGCCTCATTGCTAAAGATTATTTTTCGATGAAAATTAGGGTTAGTTTCCAAATGCTCAACGAACACACTTCCATGTCTATAGTCACCTTCAGTTCTTGGGTCAGTTGGATTTTGTACCGGTGCAGGCCCAAGTCACGACAATTCGCCAAGTTGTGGTCCGACTGCCTCGGATTCTCCTGCACACTCTCACAGATAGCTGCGATGTTTTCGCAAATCTTGCGTTTCGTCGACGTACGGGTATTGGTCGATCGTTTACTGAACTCCAATTCATCCACAAAATTGCGAATATTCCTCTCGGTAGGACGATTATGGCGACCATTATTTGATGAAATAATATTATCATTTGCACAAGTTGTTGAATGCTATATCCGTCCATGGTGATTTGGCAAAACAGACTGAATAAATGACAACTAATTTGACAGATGTAGCTTCAACAAGATGGCCGTTATCAATTGTCAAAGTTCGGAAGTCCCTAATGCACCAAAATTTAGTCCAACTAAATTACTGAGTGCATCAATGTGTATACTTTTAAATAATTTGAATAAATTTAGATTGATATCAAATCGTACTGACCTATTTCTATGGTGATCTATATTGACCGATTTATTTATTCAACGTAAAATTCATTAAAAGAAGTGATAAAAATCTTGTTTACATAATTTTTATTAACGCTTCATATTTATACTTACGAATATAATAAATATATAGAAATATGACTGAAGCGTATCGAAATATTTTATTAATGTGGTGAAATGAGAAATATGCTAGACATATTAAGTAGGTAGGTATATAAAAACGTGTCATCCAAACGCTAACTATTTTTAGGAAGTGCCAATATAGAGAACAAGAGAGAGAAAACTGAAATGTTATTTTTGAAGGTGCTGATCCGATCAGCGATTAGCGGTTATTTCGAATCCAATTATCGTATACGGGGAACGGATAATAACTATTTAAAACACATCCATAAATATTGAATATTATCTGTTCCAAAATAAGAAGCCATCTTAACTTTTCTACTTCTCCCGTTTTGCTTCACGTTGTACAATTGTACATGTTGCAATATTTTATTCCGTGTTGGAATATTCAAAAATAATTTGTATTGCACATCTACAACATAAAACGAACCTACATACAAAATTTTAGCCTTCGAAAATATACCGGTACGGAGAAACAGTGACGAAAAGATTATTTTCATATGTAAACGCGCCCCTTTTACCCTCACGGGAGCGTCCTAGTTGGAATATTTGAAAAACCTTTCTTAGTGAGCATCCATCTGAGACCTAAGAAGCATCTACTTACCAAATTTTAGTTTCCTAGGACTTACCAGTATGGAGAAACGAATATGAATGAGTGTTAAGTACAATTACAGTACAGATTTTAAAACAGATTTTTTTTAAGTGAGTGACTTTCGCATTTATAAATAGATTGCTTTTCTGTCACATATGCGAAATTCAATATTTATGTTCGATAAGGACTGTATGTGGGCCGGTTGTTGGATATTTAAGGAAGAGACAATTCAGAAATTAATAATGGACGACACCAACCTTATTTACTTCCGGAAGATCTCCTTGCATCTAGTTTCACCTCTTAATATGTGATCGTGGGGTACCCCGGGAGCGATATTGAAGGATGCTGTTTTTAGATATTTATAATTTCTACTCCACAAAACATTCAGTGGAACACATTTAGCAGAACACACGTCTTGCTTCCTGTCTTTTCCATTCATGAATTGGTGGAAAACTACCCAGACCGCAATCATGCGTATATGTAATTGTGTTCGACCACCATTTGTGTACAGACAATTGTGTTTTTCATGATAATAGAAAACAGTTCTCTTCAACAAAATGACAATCTCTCCGGTTAATTACTTAGTGAGTTTCATGCGCTCAAAATTGGGAGACAATAAATAAAAACTGAAGTCTATGGTGCTGTACAAAAAATATTTCGTTGGGTTCCAAATGCATATATCTGATCTTTGCGTTTAAGCGAAAAAAAATATCTGTGAACCACACGTAACAGCTGCGGCTATAATTCAATAACAGTTTGTATCAACAATTGTTTCCATTTCCTATTGGTTGAACATTTTATTGTTTTAATTAGATTTCGAGGGAGCAAGTGCCCCTGCCAGCCCCCACCCCCAATAATAACCTGCTGTGGAATAGTTTAAGGAACTTAAATTATTTCCGCAAACTTGAATTATTGTTCTAACCGCGTAGCTTTGGATTCCATTCATAACGAAAGCGATCAACATATGAATATTTTGATTTTCAGTCATGTCGTTTCCAACGAAAGAAGAACGTGCGCAGTGTTGGAGTTCGCGTGATGAATACTGGAGTTGCCTGGACAAGAACAAATCTTCCGAAGGAGACAACATTTGCATGGAATTCAGGAAAATGTACGAGAAAAACTGCACCGCTCAGTGGGTGAAACACTTCGACAGGAAGAGGAATTATCTATTGTTTAAAGAAAAAATTGAAAAAGACGGGTACGAGCCTTTGAACGAAAATAATTGATTTACAGTTTGTACATAGTTGTGTGAGGTGTTTGTGCGTAATAAAGTTTTTTGGTAGAGTTTTCGGGCGTTTTTCAACCTTTTTTTTCTTTCCAGAATTCCCAACAAGGGCAAAAATGACAGTTCATTCAATGAGCCCAGGAGAATATACCACCAGATAGTATGCTCTTAAAACTGGAGATTATAATTCTCTACTCATGCCTGTGATAAAAAAATCATTGTGACCTCTAACACAAAAAAATGTATCTTACTAACAAAGTGTTTTTGAATAGATCTTCGTTAAAAGTTTCCTATTATCTGCTTTGCATTTACTGATAGGTGGTATAATGCTGTATACATGTTACATGTTTTTAAATCCACAATAATAATTTATTGAAATTGTTAATCTCGTTTTTCAAAGTCAATGTGGTTGGCAGTTGCGATTATTTTGGTCTAGACTTCGACAACACATTGCAGAGGGGATCCGACAGATAATGGAAAATGAAATACATCTCCTTCACAGATTTACAGAAATTATAATAATCTAATTCAAGCTACGTATATATGTTGGTGAATAGTAAATGAAAAAACTCAAAACTTAAAAAACTCTTAAGTGATTCTGTCATATTTTTTTGAAATACGAAACCAAAAATATGACACTCGATGTATTAAAATATTGAGGCATTTAACGAAAATGAGTCTTCATTTTTTGGCCCTTCTCAAGGTTTCTAGTAATTGGTAGTGTGATATTTACATATTAATAAATTTTTGTTGGACTTTCTATTGACATTTTGATAATATGATAAAAAATGAAATGAAGTATCAGGTTACATTTTTAGCGTTTGATAAACATTCGATAGAATCTCCAGGAATTTCATAACTTCGTTGAATTTTTAACCTCATTCAGTGGCGAATAGCCAAGTCATAATTCATAATAACCCACACGATTATTTGAAGTTCACCCACAATATAAATATTTGTAAATACTTCAGGAATTTCATAACTTCGTTGAATTTTTAACCTCATTCAGTGGCAAATAGCCAAGTCATAATTCATAATAACCCACACGATTATTTGAAGTTCACCCACAATATAAATATTTGTAAATACTTTGTAACACGTACTTGTCGCTGTTGATTGGTTATTAAGAAGAGAATATTTGGGAGTGGATCAAGTGAAACACATATCTGCAGAGTGATAAAGATTATAATTAATGTGAAAACACTAAACATATTCAACACTGTACGTGGTATTTAGCGTCCTCGTTCTTATCGAAAATTCAAATCCAGTTATAATAAGTAAAAACACAGTACTTCTTCAATCATTGTTTCCCTTCTTCAACGTCTTTCCTAGAAGACAAACTATTCAAGATTAGAAAAAACAAAATCCGGGTAGCAGGACATAGTCAAAAGGACCTTGTAGTACTGAACGTTTCGTTTGCCACTGCGGCAGACATCTTCAATACTGTAGGCGTCGTTTGCGAGGACGAAGGTAGTATCTAGGTCTATACATACATTGACCGATCGACCAGGACGAGGTTAATAGAAACTTCAAATCATATTATGCCGTTAACCCCCACCCCCCAATGTACTGCTTCTGAAAATATCGATCAGACGTTAATTAACTCCAAGGCAATCTGTCAAGTTTCTCCAATGAATGTGAATGATTCTAAGGATATAAAAAATGAACTTTCATGGACGTAGTCACGATTAGAGAAAACAAAATCTGGGCTGGTAGGCCGTGATCATGGAACCGCCGTGGTACCAAACATTTGGTACTGCCGTCAAACATCATCAGTGGTATGTGCATAGATTATACATCCAAGTCTTAGCAACGTTTAAACGATGTCTGCCGCAGTAGCAGACGACCATCCTACCAGCCCAAATTTCATTTTCTCTGAAATGATAAGATAATGATAAGAGGGGATGTCGAGCTGCAGATTATAGTCAGTTAGGAAGGCGGATTATTTCAGAAAAGTGATTGAGCGACAGTGAAAAAGTGCGATAATCATTAAGGCAATTGAAGTATAGTATTCGGTTGTTACTTTAAATTATTGAATAAAGTTACTAAATTTGAAACTTATTTGTGTTATTGAACTCGGCATAGACTTATAACATTGGGAAGCGCGACAACTCGTAATTTCCTAAAATAAGTGAATTAGACACTATGAAGTAAATGTCAAGAAAATGTTAGAGCAGTATTCAACAAACAGTTGAGAAATGTAATTCATTTGCATGATCCTAAGTCAGATGAAACACTTTTCAATATTGCGATACTCCCAGGTACGTAACGAGTAATGGAAGTACAGAGAGCCAGTTGTAAAGAAACCAAAATTTTCATTTTCACCATCCATGGCCTGATTCATGTTCCACTCTAACATATTGCCAGAAAGTGTAAGAGCATTATCGTCTGCTAATAGGATGATATAAACAATTTTCATATACTTCGAGAAATCATTTATATAAATTCAGATAATGATAGTCCTAAAATTAATAACTGCAGTATCCCGAGCAGAATATACTTTAATTTGAAAATATATTAATTTTTGTCAAAGACCAAAGGGCAAATAAAAAAAAAACAATTCATCGGTCACAAAAAATTGACAGTATATTTTTTTGTCAACTTGAAAATAATAAATACTTAAGGATAGTACATCACATAACTTCTTCAGGATTCACATCTTTACTCAGGAGTTTTTTCACTCCTGGCACATACTCGCTTGGATCTATTTTAATGCTAACAACATGTTTACCAGGAATCATTACCAACCCCAACATTCTTGGTTCTTCATTT
The DNA here is from genome assembly GCF_000500325.1 of Leptinotarsa decemlineata. NCBI lineage: Eukaryota > Metazoa > Arthropoda > Insecta > Coleoptera > Chrysomelidae > Leptinotarsa > Leptinotarsa decemlineata. The sequence goes on along the minus strand of NW_019289643.1, from coordinate 78,471 downwards.
AGAACTTTACCTTTTTCTATTGGCAAGTATTCAGAGCATGATCCTAAAATTATGTTACCATCCCTATCAGTGCACAGAAATATTCCTATGAGAATTCTTCCATCTGTCATTTCCACCCTGAAGGATTTATTCAACCAAGAGCGAAGCTTACAAGCTCCCGCGGACATCTGAAACGAAGTAGAAACATTACAGTTTGGTAGGGTGGGGTAATAATGGACAGCTTGGTTTAGGAGTGTTATAAATGATGGAAGATATTTCCAATAAAGCAATCGTGAGTTAAATTCTAAAGTTGTGAGTAATTCGATATCTGATGCCACAATATTCTTAAATGTCATGCGATTATAATCTCAAAGGAAATATAGTATAGTATTTTTGTGGGTATCGGCTAGAGGAGGACAATTTGGATGGGGGTAATCAGGAATGTTGATAATTACCACATGCATCAATTTTGGTTTGTTAGGTTTTTCACACACCTCATAGGATGCAAACATCTTTCATTGTCAACCACCTTCAAACAAATCTTTCATTAGCTGGGCAGGTTGATAAAATATGTAATTTATGTAATAACATAAGTTTTATGCCCATCAATGTACCATAGTTGATTCAAAACTATTCAAATCCTACATATTTCAGAGAAACATGAATACAAATACAATTTCGAAGACTTAAAAAAGTTTTGCACACAAACATCACTTTGATGCTAATTACTTGTACTATGTTGACAAGACAAGTATTTTCAATGTTCAAATAAGTTCAAGGATTTTAGTACCAAAAGGCTGAAAACAGCAGCATTTCAAAAAAGTGGTGAAAAAGACACTTGAACAACTACAACATTCAGCGCTTCCAGAAAATATGTTCCTTCTTTAATTTAATTTTCTAATAGGATCAGCATCAACATCAATTAGGCAAACAGTACTAACAGCTGATACATATATCAAGGTGATTTTTCTGTGATTATTGAACCATTCAGTCTATGTTGATGATTATTCCTATGTTCCTGATTATCCCATTACCATCCGTAAATCGGCACACCAAAGATTTTATTTTTTATCAGAATATAAGCTGATTCAGAAAATGCATCTATGTTGATTATAAGAGCATAAGGGGAATTAGTTCAAGTGAATTTTTAAGAACATAAGAGTAATTAGTTTAAGTGTGAATTTTTACTAATGTAACTTGAAACTGATTTGATTTTATTTCAGTCCTCAAGTGTTCGAAATTACCCCACTCTCCACTAAGTTTTTATCCTGATTTGTTCACATACATTCAAAGGTTTTTCATTTTTTGTAGCAGCCTCAGGAACATGAACTACAATGGGATCAACTACTGGCACCGCCAGTACTTCCGGTACTGAAACAGCCTGGAGAACAGGAACAACCACTGGGTCTCCCAGTAGTTTTGGTACTGGTGATACATTTTTATGTTGAACCTCAGTGCTGGTGCCGGGCAAAGTTTCCTCCATCACTATTGATAAAACTATATAAATATCAGTTGATGAATGAGAATTTTATATAACGCATGGTATTCGAAAAAAAAATAGAAATATAATTCTGCAGGTTTTACTATGGTTTTACTGTACAATAATAAAATATAAAATATCAACAAATAACCTGAATGACAACTTTTAGTTATCAATCTTCTTCTTTTTCTTACTTACACCACCGTACATATGTTTACTTCTATACTGTGCTGACACGCAGTTCTGACTCTATGGTTTTGATCTTCTGAGGTCATAGAAGAGTAAGCAATAAAAAGAAAAAACATAGAGAGGGCTGCGTCTGAGAATGAGACAAATTTTCGAAACGGAAAGCATTCCGGTAGCAATCAATAATTGTTTTAGATTTCAGTTCAGTTTCCACTTTTTTCCTGTTTCTTTTAATTTTTGCACTTTTCATCATTTATCATCAGTATATTTTGATTTTTTATTTTTATTGTCCTTGTTCTTCCTAGCCAAAAAATCTGTAACAGTTTTATTCATTTTCACTTATCCTGTTGCTAAATTCCAAATTTTTCAACACCTTTCTGATGTTATGAAATGAGTTTAGATGAATTTCAATTCTTTGAGATGTCTGAGGACCTCATCAATTATTTGAATGAATGAAAAAATAATGTTTTTCCCTATATTTTCATAGGACATATAAATGTATTCCAGTGCGAAGGTTCATCAAGAGGAAAGCCAGGAAAATTTTACCACAGAAAAAATCGAAGAGGAGCATTATTGATTTCAATAAAATGCCTGAAAAGTTATTGTCAAACAAAACTATTATGGAAAAGTTCTGAAACAGTCTTCGAAACATAAAATCATAAATAATTATAAAGAATATTCATATACATATGTGAGAATAAATCATCTTCAAAATGTTGACATTCGAATTTTTCACTATTCCATACATTTCTTCTTTCACAACTTGATAAAATAAAAAAAAATTTAGTGGTTTGAGCGAATATAAAGAAACTTCTATACTTCTCAACGATGAGTAACTCTATAAATCCAATATAATTTTCTCAAAAACTTTACTATTTATGAGTAACTTGTTATTTCTAGGTATTTAATCATAATAGCAGGGGGGTTACACCCACACCCGATCCCCAATTCATTATTTACAATCCTAATATCATATAATTTTTGCAGGTATACTTTGTCCGGTGAAAACCTACCAGAAAGTGAAGATAAAACGCGGATATTCAAGCCAAAAGTTTCAATTACCCAACAAACGTTCAATTTACGTGGACTTAGTGTCTATCAACAACATAAAGACGTTTATGATGCACTGTTTGGAACCTTTGGTGTAGTAATGAATATTACTGGAATATTACCAAATCGGTAATTTTTTTAAAACAAACGATACTCTACAGAGCCTCTTGGGAAGTACAAAAGACAAAGTTGAGAATTCGGAAAAGTCTGGAATTTACGAAATTGAATGTATGGACTGCGATGCAAAATATTATGGACATACAAAAAGATCTATTAAAGTAAGATTTAAGGAACACATGGCACACTTAAAATATGGAAGACCTGAAAAATCAGCAGTCGCCCATCATATTTTGCAACAAAACCATTTTATAGACTCCAGCTCATTAAGATTAGTTAGACAAGTTAACAACAACAGGCAACTAGATGCCTATGAGAGTGTAAGTTCCAGGTTCCCGAGGAAGACCAGTCTTGAGTGATCGGGCTCCTTTCAACCATACTATTACTTTGTTGTTAGATTTCATACACATATGGTTAATAAAGATTACTGTTATTATTATTATTATTATTATTATTATAAGTAAACACAATAATATTATCGTTTTCTTTCGGTATGTGTTTTTTATCGTAAATAAAAGACAAAACAGCTTTTGAGTCGTGATTTGTTATTACTGAAAAGAAATAACAGATGACAGAAGATAACACATAGAAATTCGCGATTTGCAATTCGCAATAAAAATGCAAAAATTTGGATAAGCATGATCTAGCCTTCCGTCTATTATAAATGAAGCATATATGTGACATAGATTTGGCCGGAAGGTTCTGATAATCATAGCCAATGTAGGAAATAATGAAAAAGGAAGATAAACAAAACATTATTGGGGTTAAGATACAGGACTGAAGATTGAAGTTCAATTGAATTGAAGGATAGAGCTTGTGAATTAGATTTAAACAAAATTCTGTGCAGAAGTGGAGTTGAAAATGTCGTCAATTATTGAAGAAATGTTTGAAAGCTGCCACGATGATCCGTGTCTCATTATCGATTATCACAAATTTGGTAGAGGAATGGAAAATTCTACATCTATGACAAATTTTCAAGTAAAAAGAACAAAACTGTTTGTTTGCTGGAAAATCATTGATAATGAATTGGTACCTATAGATAAAAACATCTACGGTATCCTATTCGATACTGAAAATTATTTAATTCAATGGACTTTTGAATTCGTTTTAGAAGATACAAAACTGAAGGAAGAAACAATGTTTTATTATTGGAGAGGTTATCAATCTTCTAAAGGTCTTTCCCCTTTGCCCCCTACCTTCAATAATGAGAATACAGTTGTTGAAAGGATTTGTCAATGGAGTGAACCACCTATATTTTTTCACATATTATTTCCAAAACATGTTATTGTTTTTAGTGGTTCCGAAGTAAACTTCGATCCATGTAAATCTCGACTCTTCATGCTTAGAGGAGAATTGCCAAAAGAGATTCATTTATATGAGTTACAATTTTTGAAGAAGAATTTGAGAAGCAGGGCAATTTTTTTAATTGTAGTTCCTCAAGAGAAATTCATTTATATTTGGCAGGGTGGAGCTACGATTGAGAATAACTCTTCAGTGTGTCTGAATCTGGCATCAGAATTGAAACAGATAGATAATAACTGGAAACGTTTTACAATTAAACATGTTAATGAAAGCAACAATGACATAATTTTTAAAGATGACCAGACTGAATACTTTCATCTAGAGGGAAAGTTAGATTTTACTCCACGGCTTTTTTATTTCAATTCTATTACAGAACAATTTTCAGCAACTGAGGTTCAGTATTCTTTGAGGAGTACTGGTCATGTGGCAGCATTTCCATTTTTGCAGTCTCATCTTTACAGTACTGAAGAACCAGGTGAGCTGATGAAACACAAACTATGCTGTTCCTCATCATTAGCCATAGCAGCCTCTCAACTACTAATGCCTTCATATGCTGTCAGTTCAGACTAACATTTTTTTATTCCTCATATTACTATAATCTCACTGAAATTCTATAAAAAATAAGTTAAATATGTACATGGATAAAAAGGAAAAAAAGTGAAGAGGCAGAAAGACAGACAAGTCAGTCATCAACTCATATCAATATTGAAAATACTGAGTTGACAAAAATTTACTCAGTGATGAAAGCATCGCAAAGTGAAGCCACATTGATGTCCATCATGTTATTTCTCAGGGAAGTAGTTGTTTTTTTGCAAGCATTTCCAGATCCTAGTGTGTAGTAAAGCTGTGAGATATGAACAATCATTTGAAATATTTTTTTTGCCATATGTACCTGTACTAGATACAATCATCTGACTGATTTCTGTTATACTGGTACATGGGGTGACTCTAATATGTTTGGGGATCTGTTCATGAAATGGAGCTGACACTAATTTCAATTTAAAATCGAATGGAAATTTCGTACGATGCTGTTTTAAATAATCTCACCTTCATTGGTGAGTGATACTTCGAAACTGGTCACCCAATCGATTGAGCAAGTCCCTGCTTTCAAACAAACTAGATATGCAAATTTTAACAAACAGATCTGTAACAGTTTTCTCGGTGATGAAGCTTTCAATCCAATGGTAGTGTCGTGGTATCAGCTAAAAAAGAGGTTGTTTCCGGCAGGGGTAGTGTCCTGTTTCTGGCAGGAGTTTATGATTTAGAGGGGAGAATGAAAAATTTTTCCACCCATCTCTCCTCAACAGAGTCAACAGAATGATTTGATTTCTATAAGTTTTATTGAGTATATGGAGTCTAGCCCAGTAGTAGAGGTCAATGCTGTATTGGTTATATCTGTCCTGAATAGGTGAATAGAGAGGTGCCACTGAATAAGCGATAAGTGCCTACAAAAATTTTGTCTTTGGGGAAACACAAATATTCAATGGATATATATTAACCAGGAAAGTAGTGCTTTCTCAACAGACTTGCCAGATACTACTGTATTGGAAAGCTGGGAGAGGTTATTATACAGTCATCAGACCATGTTTATTTCTTTAGAGATTTGGTATAGCATTTGTGAATATGTGTATGCCACTTGACAGTCAACGCATTAAACTCGAAAACTACTGAACAGATTTTCATACGAACTCCCCAATGGAAGGAGTGATCCAAGAGGACGATTTACATGTTTAATTCATCAATATTTTATATAAATTATCACAGGATCACAAAAAGGATAAGGTCTATCAAATACACTACAACATTTCCTATGCAAACTAAAAAGGCAGAGTTCATCTTGAACATCTGGAGTGCACAAAGAAACAACTAATCAAAATTTGAGACAAACTATAGATATATGCTGATTCAAATAACTGGTTTCTGAATTTTAGAGGATTCCATAAATTCAAACAAATGTTTTCGAAATATAACGATGTTATCTGTACAAAGTGGGACGGTGGTTCTATCCGTGCGAAGCCGAAGATATGTAATCGAAAACGCTTTGAGATTCAACAAAACAACTCAATACATATTGTTCTTCTTTTAGAGATTTACAGAAAAGTTCGCGATAGCACATGCTTATATTTTAAGGTTAGCCCTTCTTAATGTTTCAAAAAGTGATCAGAGAGCTATTTCGACAAATACGATATTTCATGCACATTATAATTGCTCTATACACCATGCAATTAAAATTATTATTCCAGTTATCGCAAAATCAAAAATATTACGCGACAAAATGAATTAATTCCGCCTCACACACTGGTGCGACACGCTTGATGAAGAAACGTTGCAATTGCGTTTGTTTGGTTTATGTAATCACTTCAAAGTTAAGGTTGCATTTTTGTTTTGTGTTGTCTTTTAAGTAGCTAGGTACATACCTGCCCCACTGTTGCATATTAAAAAGTGGTAACTTGTCCACACAAAATTCGACTTTTGAGGGGACAATACCTATTTAACGGAAAAACCCATTGAACCCTCTAACTCATCTTCTAAAAATAGACTGAGCTGGCTAAGTGGAATGATCAGATCGTAATGCCGGCAAAATTACGGCACAGTTGTCGGGCACTGTTCTTCCAAAGATTTTTTTTTAAAACAAAACACAAGCACTACAGGAACATCTTTCCTGTAGTCTTTCGAGTGTCAAGTCACCCGAACACTTTCCGTGAAAGTATCTATGGAAGAGAGACAAATGTCCAATCTATCTTCTATGTTCTACGCTGTTGAAATTACACGTTATGTTCGCGAATGGCGAATGGCTCTTTTCTGGATGGAATCTAGCAACTTCAGGATATGTTTGGGGGCAGAGCTCCATACATGAGAACAATACTCCAAAGAAGGTCTGATCTGAGCTTTATAAAGCATCAAAAGTTGCTGAGGTGTGAGTAGTGCTCTAAGCTTTTGAGAAGCAGCCCTTGAAATTCCAGCGACATGATTGTGCCAAGACATATTGGTGTCCATTTTAACCCCCAACAAACTTATCGAAGCAGAAAGCGGAAGTGTCTGGCCTGACATTATTATCACCAGTTCAGACATTTATCTTTTTGGAGAAAATCGATGCCTGGGTTTTGTGTCATTGAATTGAACCTAGTTACTTTCACACCAATTCGAAATTACTTCTAGATCTTCATTAAGATATGCTTCCTCCTGCTGCCGGTGATGATGTGCTTCCGTAGCCGATGTCCTGGAATCCAAATGGAATGACGAGACAAGTGTGCTGTCGTCAGCAAAGCAATATATTGTATTCTTGGATTTTTCCAATAAGTCGTTGATATATAATAAAAAGAGGGTTGGAGACAAAATGGATCTCTGGGAACACCAGCATTTTCGAGAGATATCCATCGACGGCCACTTGCAGGCAACGTTCTTTCAGTAAGCTGAAGAGCCATATACAAAAATGATCCGACAAGCCATAGCATCGAAGTTTGGCCAGCAAACCCTCATGCCACAAACGGTCAAAGGGTTTAGAAATATCAAGTGCTACACCTCTTGATTCTCCATGTTTCTCGATTGTGTTATTCCAAATTTGTGTGACATACGATAGAAGGTCGCCTGTTGATCTTTGTTTCCGAAAACCATATTGACGATCACTCATGATGTTGATGAAGCCTTCCAAATATTTGAGGATATGGTGGTTTACGACTTTCTTCATGATTTTTTGTATCATTGATATCAAAGAGACTGGCCTATAGTTATTTGGAAAATTGTTCTTACCTTTTTTGAGAAAAGGCTGAACGCGAGCAATCTTTCAACAAGAAGGAAAAACGCCTTTCTTATAAGACAGGTTGAAAAGTCTGCAAAATACTGGTGCGAGTTCATTTGCGCACTTTTCAAGTACGATGACGGGCACTTCATCAGGGCATACGCCTTGTTGGTATTGAGCTGTTTCAAAATTCGTATGACTAGACGCTGTCGAAAAGTTATTTCCGACATTGTGGATTCTGGTGTGGGAATAGTGGGTGTTGCCTTTCTCAGAAAATCGACTGTGGAGTGGGACGCAAATTGTTCAGCTAGTAAATTTGCTTTTTCTATGTCTGTTGTTGCAATTGAACCATCCGCTTGTGTTAGTGGTGGAATTGTGGATTTTTTGAAGTTTTGATTAGCAGCTTTAGCTACCGATCGGAAGAATCTAGACCCGTTGGGATTGGCAAGCAGTTTATCCCTAATTCTCTGATTGTGAAGTTTTTTGCTTTCATTTATCCTAAGTTTGCAGCTGTTGCGAGAATTAAAAACCTAGTTCGGTTTTTGGCACTGGGATTTTTGCGCCACGAGATTTTTGGAGGCGACAGTTTGCTAGCAATTTTTGTTGAACCAAGGTTGCCGTTAGAAGGTCGTTTCATTGAAAAAACAATATATTTATCCATGGACGATAGAATAACTTCCGTGACTTCAGAAGCACAAGTTGATGTATCTTCAGAGCTGAAAACATCTGGCTCGTGGAAATTTCGAAAATGGTTTTGAAGATTCTCCCATTCAGCTGGTCTGTAATTTCAAACTTTGCGCGGCTAAGATTGTTCCCAACATTTATCAGTAATTTACTCAACACTGAAATGAGTTTGTGGTCAGAAGATCCCAATGGAGGCCTTACGGTGACTGTAAAATTTCTGGATTGATTGTTAGGTATACACTCGTATCCAGAAGACTAGCATATTCTCCATCACGGTCAGAAATCCTGTTTGGCTATTACTGGAGTTTTTCCCAACACTAAACCGTTATTTTAACACCTCGACACAAGTTTCGATCACCAAGTGATCATCTTCAAGAGTTTGATCTTTCTCTTGGAAGTTGGGAAAAAACACCAGTAACATTCATTACCACACCAAAGGTTCCAAACAGTGCATCACAAGTATTCTAGTTGGATCATTTATAATCTGAGCAAGTCCACTGCTTATTGCAGTGCCATCGCTGCCTAAGCCGTTGCGATGGTATCTCACCGGGCGATGCCGGGTGGGACCAGCATGTACCATCTAGGAAAAACCCTTTATAGGGTTATTAGTCAATCTGAAGTTCTAATTTTCAATTCTGATCAATTACAAGACATATATAGGTAAATTTATACCTAAAGTTTTTAGTGTGAGATTTAAGTTTGCGGTGCCCTGGTTTCCCATGTTGAGAAACAAGAAATGGGGCTGAGTTATAACCGAATGAATCGGTAAGTATATTAACAAAGTTTCCAAAACAAGGTAAATATCTCCAACAATGCTAAATCTTGGATCTCGAATATGCTTTATGTGTCTGGAAATCTTTTCACCAAGAACTGGTGTTTGAAATCTGTCAATGCTACTGATGATCAAGTTTCGAGACTGGAGAAGATAATTGGTTCGATTCGGAATATTTTCATATAAATACTTATGAAAAACAAATTTTGTATTATGAAATGCCACAATGAAGCCACCTTTACTACCATCATCAAATAATTGGATAGAGTTGTACTGGAATGTCGTCGATTTAGAAAAATTTCATTGACATGCTTAAAATGCAATCCAGTGAGTTGAAAAGAAAAAAGGCAGTAGAATGATGAGAAGAAATTGTTTATAAAAAAAATACGTGAACGATGGAAAATTAAAAACTATTTTGTAAAACAAATAAGTTATTTTGAACTGATAAAGAAATAAAACGATACAGAGAGATAATGATATGAATCATGAAGTTCCTGACGAATGTTATAAACTCAATAAAAGTCAGGAATATACGTGAAAGAATAATGAAAAAATATTTCAAGTTATTTACAATGTTGGTATCCACGATCGGCTTAGTGACTAATTTCGATGAAGCAAGCAAGGCCGATTTTGAAACATTTTTTCTCGGTACAGTAAACTCCGTTCACTTTTCCTTATTATTGAGAGTCTTAAACGTTTGTGAATTCTTTTCTGGTCTATCTAAATGTGTTTTAATTTGTATCTGTGCGGCTTCCTTGAACTTCCGATTAAACTAGTGTCATTCCTTCTGTATTCGCACTATTTCATGTATTGGTAACTCCAGATGTGTCGATTTGGTGGCTCTTGATGGATGTCCTTTTTGTGCCCTTCAATCCGCACATTCTATTGCCTTTCAGTTCCATCGAGGTAATCTCATCACATTCTGTAGGTGTTCGTGATGTTGCGGATTGGGTATATGGATAGATTAACGGGTATCCTTCAAACCTAGTGGATGATTCATAATAATTAGGAAAACAAAAATCAAAGTGTCTCCGTGAATCTTACATTTTTCAGAAAGACGAAGACTCAAAATTTATAGTTCTTCCAAAATACGCCTATGTATTTGTTCAGATTTTTTGAAAAATTGAATATGAAGGTGGCTTTAAAAACTATTCGTGCACTTCAACAAGTGTGGAACATCTCGACATACAAGACTACGGGATATAGTAAGGGATTAACGAAGTTGGGCGGTGATCATTGCGATAAAAAGTATGTTGTTCAAATTAAGCGGACTATAATAGATCCCTACAAGGAACGAATGTTAGAAATATGTTTAAAATATGTTCTTCTATTAACTAGCTGTCTCATCCCTCTGAACGACAAGCCTCAGAATTCGAAACTTGTGCGAGCTAAGGACTAACGAGGTCTTACCTTGTAACGTGTGATTCCTAACACAGAATAAGTATGTTTCACATACTTATTATGTTCCACAGACCAGAAAAATCTATCGTTGCTCAACATGTCATGAAGGAGTCCACATAATAAGTGAGGAATGCTCGAAATTGTTGCGACCGGTACATGACGAGTTTTTATATAGGTACTTTCGAAAAATGTGGAATGAGATCTCTGAACGGCGACAAAGGTCCGTTTCTAGGGTATGTGTTCACTCTCTTACGTAATTGCAGGTAGAAAACATGTGAAAATTAGGTATTAATCAGGTAGCAAATAACAGGAATCAATTTAAATGAGCTTCATTATGCAAAGTACATATAAAAACATGGATTCAGCAGAATTTAGTTTTAGTTATTCCCTGATGATGTTAACTTGTTTAGTGAAACGCGTGTCAAAATGCAGAGATATCCTATTTTTGTTCTGGTTTGCGACAAATAGTTTCGATAGAGTATCTCATTAAAGAAACCTATCACAATTGTGAAAATAAACACGGGTATGGGTATTTCAAGTTTGTTCGATAGGTATAGGTAGGTATATACCTACCTATGCCATTCTCACCATTCGGTATTTATAATATGTTGTGATATAGTCTTAACAATTTTTAATTATTCAATGATCTAACACTAACATCAAGCCAACTAGCAGCTGTGTTTTTCTTCATCCTTATTCCTTATACCTACGTGTTCCTTGTCAGCGATACCAATATCACAAATACCAACCTAAACCTAAACTTTGGTGTTTATTTGGAAATATTGATTATAGTATATCCAATTTTATTTAACATCATTAGAAAGGTAGGTATATACCTACCTATACCATTCTCACCATTCGGTATTTATAATATGTTGTGATATAGTCTTGACAATTTTTAATTATTCAATGACTTAACACTAACATCAAGCCAACTATCAGCTGTGTTTTTCTTCATCCTTATTCCTTATACCTACGTGTTCCTTGTCAGCGATACCAATATCACAAATACCAACCTAAACCTAAACTTTGGTGTTTATTTGGAAATATTGATTATAGTATATCCAATTTTATTTAACATCATTAAAAAGTTTCAAGCAAGTATTGAGACATATGTCTTCTTTCGGAATGTTTGTAGAGCATTGAATATATACCTTATAACTTATACTCATTTCTGTTCTTTGACGAGTTGTATCAGGTGGGGGCATAAACATAAAAAATAAATCACGACAAGCTACCAAAAATTTCATGTAAAAATAATAAAGAGTTTGCAAATAAACCTTCACAAATATAACATTTTATTGAAAAACTTATTTTCAAACATAGGTACTAAGATCCATGGACATAAAGACCTAAAATGGACTCATTATGTATGTACCGAGTACATTCATTCAACCCGGTAAGTGCATGAATTTACGTACTCATTAAGACGTAAAAATTTAAAATGGATCTAATACCTATGTATGTCAACGTATGTACCTACGTCGTGTGCTATATGGAAAGTCTCTTCAATTTTTTTTGATTGCTGCTTCAACAAATGTATGGTGTTGGTGAATATCAAATGCATGAGTTTCAATAGGTATCACCTAATATTTCATTATATCTAAACAATATTATATTGGGTTGTTTCGAAAGTTTTGTCCGTTTCAATGTCATGTATTTTTGTAGCTGCTTATCTCAATACATGTTTATTCTACTGTGACGTGGAGAATTTTGTACTGTTATTTTTTTCCATTTTTTTGCCTCTTTTCAGTTCATTACTATATGAAATCGTGAAGCGATTACGGCCAATTTTTCTCTACGACTTCAAATTGAACCAAACGCTGCATGGGATGGCGGAAGAACTGGGCATCAGCATCCATGCGGTTTTTAATGGTTTAAAACGTATTTGAAAGGTCAAAAAGCTCGAAAAGGAGGTGACCCACGATTTCAACGATCGACAGAATTTGTCACGTTTCGAGGTCTGTTCTTCATTAGCAACCAAAATGATCCTTTTCTGTATCGAATCATCACGTGTGATGAAAAGTGGATTCTCTACGACAACAGGAGACGTTCAGGACAGTGGTTGGATACCGATGAGCTACCAAAGGCGAAAACCCTCCAAAAAATTACCATGGTTACTGTATCGTGGTCAGCAGCTGGTGTGATTCACTATAACTTTCTGCAACCAGACCTTACCATAACAGTAGAGTCCTATTGTGAGGTATTCGATGAAATGTACCAAAAATTGGTACATGGGGTCAGTAGAAGAAGTCCGATTCTGCTACATGACAAGATGTTCAGGACAGTTGATGGACACCGATGAGCCACCCAAGCTCTTCCCAAAGACGAAACCCCACCAAAAGACCATAGTTACTCTATAGTGGTCAGCGAATCGTGTGATTCACTATAACTTTCTTCAACCGGGTCAAATCATCACAGCAGAGTCTTATTGTGATGAAATCGACGTAATGTACCGGAAATTGCTTCAGCAGCAGCCAGTGCTGGTCAACAGAAGAGGTCCGATCCTGCTCACTAACCGAAAATTGAAAGAATTGGGCGTCGAATTTCTGCCCAACCCAACATAATACCCAGATATTTCGTCAACCAACTACCATCTTTTCAAACACTTCGATAATTCTCTAATCGATAGAACCATCACCAATCAGGAGCAGGAAAAATCGACTCTCGTCGATTTTAGCGAATCCCAATCACGCAATTTTCATGCTGAAAATGGCCCAAAATGAGGAGAAGCGTCGGCACAAAGAGGGGAAATACGACTACCCCTTTGGCTTAATGTGCGTGTTTCGGGATAGACCCGCCAGCTTTGTTGATGGACACCGATGAGCCACCCAAGCTCTTCCCAAAGACGAAACCCCACCAAAAGACCATAGTTATTCTATAGTGGTCAGCGAATCGTGTGATTTACTATAACTTTCTTCAATCGGGTCAAATCATCACAGCAGAGTCTTATTGTGATGAAATCGACGTAATGTACCGGAAATTGCTTCAGCAGCAGCCAGTGCTGGTCAACAGGAGAGGTCCGATCCTGCTCACTAACCGAAAATTGAAAGAATTGGGCGTCGAATTTCTGCCCCACCCAACATAATACCCAGATCTTTCGTCAACCAACTACCATCTTTTCAAACACTTCGATAATTCTCTTATCGATAGAACCATCACCAATCAGGAGCAGGAAAAATCGACTCTCGTCGATTTTAGCGAATCCCAATCACGCAATTTTCATGCTGACGGTAATAGCTCCTCTGCCTACACCGCTGCCTGAGTTCTCCTATGATATTAAGATAATAGGTGGCTATCTTGCGGACAATAGGTCGATAACGGTGGCACTACTTGCGGATCTATTGTCAGAGGGAGCTAAAAAATTACCCGAGACAGCCTTCACGGGGGCATTGGCCAGTCAAATGGGTATGATATTAGATCGGGCGGAAATGACCACGTTCGAGCTTGCGGTCAACTTCGCAAGATCCTGCGAGACGGCTGCTCACACCATCACTAAAGTGGTGATCGACTCGAGACATGTCATCAGGGCCCAAAATGAGGAGAAGCGTCGGCACAAAGAGGGGAAATACGACTACCCCTTTGGCTTAATGTGCGTGTTTCGGGATAGACCCGCCAGCTTTGAGTTGCAGAAATATTCGGATCTTGCCTACTGTGCTGTCTACAGGTAGTAGAAACTGGACTCTTGGAAGAACTACAACTTGGGCACCCTGGAGACATCCACGCCCAAAGAAACGTTGCACCAGAAGACCGCAATTCCCCTCAAAGCAGTTGCAGGAGGAGTCAGCAGATTCTCCCCGGAAGTCATAGAATGCCTCACAGAATATAACATTGAGGTTGATCCTGCAGCCGAACCTGACTTCACTGTGTGAATCACCTGTCATCCCATATAGCGGTTGATATGCGGGCCTCCGGAGAAGTCCTTATAATGATCTCAAATGACGGGTACTTTACCTTATTCGTATAGAAAAAAAAATTAGACTCATAAAAACAGACAAAACTATTGAAACAACCTAATAACAGTTTCAATGAAAACTCGTTTGATGACTCAATTTTTCACCAATATCTTCCATTTACAGCACTTTTTCTACTCGACAATAATACAGAAATCTGGTTATGGAAAGGACAACGAAGTACAACAAAGGGCGAAGACGACGAGCCAGATGATTTTATTAGGGTGTTTGAACAAGCAAAGATAACGGCTGATGGGTATGCCAAACTAAAGGAACGTATCATTGGCAAAACTGTTTCTATTTCATATGTCGAGGCTAGATCGGAACCTATACAATTCACGAATATTTTTCCCTATTGGAACACTGAGTGAATTTGACGGTCAGTTTGAGCTATTTTGGAAAAGATAACACGGATCATTTCTTATAAAGGAAACAACCTGAAAGTATTAGTGCTGCGTGATGAAAGTATTATTTTGGTGAAATTTCATTATGAATATTGTAGCAACAGTTTTGGTTTGAATATAATTTCCATTATTAACTAATTTTGCTTACTCACTAGTAGCCTAGATTATGAATGGAATAATAATATACACAATATACAAAAACAAAAATAATGATGAAAAGCGAAGTTCAGCTTGAGCTGTTTTCAAGGAAAATGAATCAGTTACTTACCCTTCTTATATATTGGGAAAGTCTTGATTGCATTAACCTCGTTCTCAGAAGTTGAAAAAATTCACATTTTTTCTGGGTAGAATGAATGATATGAAGATTCTTTGATCTTTATGATCACCCAGTGAATTTTCAGCAGATCCAGTGAAGGTAATAGCACAAAGACCATAATTAATAAATGAATTTATTACTTACTTGATGAAAATTAATAACACTATCCATGATAATAATGATGCAATTTTCACAAATCTGTTTGAAATCTGTTTTTCTGTCGCACCCCCAAGAACAACAACCCTCAGAAGTCGAAACTTGTGCGAGCTAAGGACTAACGAGGTTTTACCCTTCAACGTGTTTGGTGACAGCAAGTGAAAATCGATCGTTCAGCCTGGGGTTTGAACTACCGACCAACACGGCGGTCGATTTGAGTGAGTGAACAAAGCACCCACGTTGAACCGACCGGCTACCGTCCGACTGACATACTCAAATAGAATAAACATTTTATTTGTGAAAAGTGTAAATCTGTTTAAAATCTGTTTTTCTATGGCACCCCTAAAAACAACAACCCTTAGAAGTCGAAACTTGTGCGAGCGAAGGACTAACGAGGTCTTACCCTTCAACGTGTGATTCCTAACACGGGTTTGGTGATAGCAAGTGAAAATTCGATCGTTCAGCCTGGAGTTTGAACTACCGACCAACACGGCGGTCGATTTGAGTGAGTGAACAAAGCACCCACGCTGAACCGACCGGCTACCGTCCGACCGAAATACTCAAATAGAATGAACATTTTATTTGTGAAAAGTGCATAGTTATCATCATGGTTGGAATTTATTTATCATAAAGTTTTTGAAGTCAACTCCGTCATTTCTTGAACAAAAAATTTTTTTTAGTGGATAACGAACCGATGCCTCCTAGTTTCTTGACCTAATTATCTTGCTCTATGATAACAGGAATATTTTGAATGAGATTTTTTTGCCCCCCTGTACGTCAGAAACGGACGTGTAATCGAAAATTTCAAAGAACACGTCAATATTTATTTCGAGGGGGACTAATTCTGATATGGAAATCATACCCGAAACTTCACCCCCCTGCGGTCAGCAACTGTCCCCCCTATTTTTTTCAATGACATGGGGAGTCGAGTGATACATAATTTGAAAGGTCTTTTGTCCCTATATTACTTCTGTAATTCTGTAATTTTTTTCGAAATTGGTTCATTCGTTATTGAGAATTCAAATGTTGAAATTTTTATTACAAAATGATTATCAATGGCAACAAAATCAACTAATAAAGTGTTCGAAATGATCTTCATCCAGTTCCATATAGTCTACTTTCGAAAGCGTTCCTTAGATTATTGAAGATGTCCGGAGTCAGAAATCGGCATTCCTGAACGATTCTCTGTGGCAGGTCTTCTAGATTTGTAGAATTTATTTAATTATTAGTGAACGTTTTGAAATGGCCGACACTGTTAGTTTTTGTTGAATCTAGTTGTCGCAGAACATTTTTCAGACGAAAGTTCTTTCATGGTGAATGGTGAAGTGAATAGACATAATTGTCGTCACTGGAGCGACGTGAATCCTCATTTGGTGATGAAAACACATTCACAAACACCACAAAAATTGAATGTCTGGGCTGGCATTCTTATTAATAATATTGTTGGACCATTCTTCATTGAAGGTAATCTCAATGAAGACACACTTCAAGACTGTGTAGATTCTCTGATTACACAAATTTCAGAAAATGATGACAATTTAGTAGAAAATAAAATAACATTCCAGCAGGATGGTGCACTCCCATATTTTTATGTTCGGGTGAGACAGTTTTTGGACGAACGTTTTCCAATGCGTTGGATCGGCAGAAGGGGTCCAGTGGAGTGGCCTGCTAGATCATCCGATCTCACACCGATGAACTTCTTTCTGTGGAGATACCTGAAGTCGAAAGTGTACGGAACGCTTCCCAGAGTAGACTGTATTATTGTATGGAACTAGGTGGAGGTTATTTTGAACCATTTATCCGTTGATTTTGTTTCCACTGATATTATTTGTTGTTGATTTCCTCATTAAAATAAACGACAGGGAATTTTCTTTCTCAATTTGCTGGCCGCAAGAGGTGAAGTTTCGGGTATGATTTCCATATCAGAATTAGTTAAAATTGACGTGTTCTTTGAAATTTTCGATAACACGTCGGTTTCTGACTTACAGGGGGGGGTCAATTTTTCTTTGGAACGCCCTGTATATGAAACTGACAAATATACTAAATAATTCATTTTTATTTGTTCTACAGTTTCGGCTTCTAATATGTATAAATTATTTTTAATTGAATGGATAGGGCGAGAATAATACTTCATCACAATTTACAACACTAACATTTAATTCTAAGAGCTGTTTCGACACACTGGCTCAGAAGATTATGTGTTGTGTACATTTTGAAGTATTATTTTCACCCTACCCCTTCTTTTTATTCATTCCATCAATCAATGACCTGAGACTGGAATTTCATAAAAAAAATTGAAGTGATAATCAGGGAAATTTGATAATGTTGATCTCGTTTGTTAGGCAGAAATGCGTTAATTCGATTTGATTTTATTTCACTAACTATATAAGAAGTGAATAACGAAAATTCCATTAATAAAAAACGCACCGTAGATCAGAAAAGATAAATATCCCATCAAAAGCCTCAACAGGATGTCTTGCAATTTTTCTAGCTTTTACAGAAATTCAAGGAAGGCATTTATACTTACATTGTATTTCGTTTCAATTCAATTTTGTTCAAGTTTGGTAAAAGAACCACAGCTCAACTTATATACTTCTTTTCACATATAGCGAAGACTGGCTGTAAATCAAATCATCTAAAGGAACAATTCGTTCAGGCCACTCTCAACTCCCTACACTGTAGGTTAATGGAATAATACCTGTACTCCCCTGGCTAATACCATGAAGAGCGCCGGATTATATCTGACAGGTGTCGGTGCAGGATTCTTCACTGGAGTTATTCCTGCATATGCTGTTGGCGATAAAACTGCTGCAATAGATTTTCAATTGTTGGAACACACTTGCAGACCGGTTTCGAGCTGTTTGGCCACTCGGCAGTGCAAGCTAGTGTCTATCATCAACATAAAGTCGATGATTTTCGATAATTGAAAATCGAGTTCCTTCAGAGTATCATTCCCCGAACTAGGCTGAAGCGCGGACAACAAACAACAGGTTTGTCATCACCCTATCTGCCTGTGAACGAGGTAACCAACCGCATATCCATAGTTTTTGGGAAAGAATGGAGTTAATAGAGCTCTAATAGGTTCTCAGAAACGAAAGTGATAAATGTACGGCAGTGATCATGAATCAACAAACAGCCACATAAAGCCCATTTGTCGATTAGACATGTGATGTCGTTTCAATGGCTAAATCCGTAGAAGTCTTAGAAATACACATGAAATCAATTCAGAGCTATACTAATGTCAAGTTGCGATTTAGTATAGGTAGATCATACAAACCAATGATATTAAAAATGAATGAATATTATTTGATGTGGAATATTTCGTAGTATTTCGCCATTTGAAACATTTGAGCAGGTTGGAGATCTCGTACACAGAAACTTTTTTAATCCTGGAGTGAAAATCTCGTATACAGAAAATTCTTTTAATCCCGTAGTTAAACATGAAGTTATAGATTTGCTTACCATTTGTCTATCACAAAATGATTTCCAATTTAATGCAGGGAAGGATTGATAATAGAAAACCTCTCGAGTCCTTTTCCAACTGAAATTTTCAAGGATAACCTATATAATGAAATTCAATCAGTTCATTAATAATTTCTCATATTGAAATTGATACATAGATGATATATCAGTCTGATTTACTGGTACAGACTGGGCCAAATTGGACACTTTTAAAGGGAAACTCCTGTTTTTAAACTAGATAGATGAAAACTGATGGCGATGTCTGAAGGGCAATTTTCATGACAAATTCAATGGTGACAACCGTATATCGATATCTATCGTCGTTTCTGAGTTACAGAATGTTTTTCGAAAATGTGCATTTCCGAAAAGTTGTTGTAACTCTTTTCTCATGTCAAAAATTTCTTGTTTTCATGTAGAATGTAAAAAACTTATTTTTTCAAATGAGATATCAATAGTTATTGATAGAAAACTATTTTTTAATGAGACACCCCGTATATTCATATTTCAATAGAGCTTAAAATTACCTTTCCAAAAATGTAGCACANTATATTCTACATTCTAAAAGTTATATTCTTTATTCTATATTCAATATGAATTTCTACAAAATAAATGGGTCATCAATCGAACAAACTATTGATATATCATTTGAAAAACTTTGTTTAAATTATTCATAAAAAATGCTTCTTGAATATTTTCATAGAAATAAGAAATTTTTGACAGGAAAAAAGTTACAGCAACTTTTCGAAAATGCACATTTTGGAATAACATGCTGTTACTCAGAAACATAATAGATATGGATATGCGTTTTTCACCATTAAGCTTGTTATAAAATTTGACCCTCATACCCTTGATAGAATTCACCACATCGAGAACACCATCCAACTTTATTGTACATTGACCTACTTTGGAGAACCCACTAATATCAATCGTTTTTTAAAAGAAAGAGTTGAACGTTGTAGAACAAATAATGAACTGAGCAAATTCATTGAAAATAATAGAGACAAAACATCAGTGGCAGATAAATCAGGAGTATATAAGTTACTTGTGGTATCCAACTGATATTGGTCAAAGGGGGAGAATATTTCGCTAAATAACAAAAGAACACTGAAGAAGTTTTTTTAATATGAAGACCAATTTCATATTCGCAACCATTATTTTGCAGAACGATATGGGTTCAATCACGACTGACGTTGTTACATTTGATCTTGTTTGTATTGCTTAAATAAGTTGTCACAGATTTTCATGAAGTATTGGCCAATTCGGTCACATCTAGTTTTTGTATGGAAGTACTTGTTGAAGTACTTATTGAAGTGAAAAGTCTAATCAATAAAGGTTTTTTACTAGAAGAATAAGAAAATTCATAAGAATGAAAAGAAGAGAATTAGAACTATCTATGTTTTTTACCACTTTTATTTGAAACAAACGATACTACAGTTTCGTCCTATAAGGACATTTTTAAATATATGTATAAGTTTGAAAATGTCCTTATAGGACGAAACTGCAGTAACGTTAGTTACAAATAAAATACATTAAACTGTAATGTATAAGTTTGAAAATGTCCTTATAGGACGAAACTGCAGTAACGTTAGTTTTAATTCTCTTTTCTTCATTATGATTTCCTACCACGTAGTAACATCTACATCCATCAATTTATTGAAATTCAGAAATTCAGGAGTATATAAATTTGTATGTAGTAGAAACAAAAACTTACACTGAATAATGGATGAAGTGCGAGTTATACAGGGTGTAACTTAAAAGTAGATCATAAATTGAACCACAAATTGTGGGGTCGAAAATAACATGATTGGACATGACTTACCTAATGCAAATATGCGAACAAAAAAGTTTCAGCAGAATGAAACTCGATTTCTTCCAATATTTGTTTTCTTATCGTAAGAGCCCATTTTTCAAATAAAACCACGAAATCTGTTCAGCCCATACGAATTTTAGGAGGCTATTGAATCCCTCAAACCTTCAATTCATTTCTATGCATTATAAATAAATTATTAATGTTACCCCATTGGTTCAATATACCATTTTTGGAGTTTTTAACTTCGTTATACTATTTCGAGAAGCTATTTTTTATCGAGATGCAGACTCTTTTTCATTATCAATCACCTTCAAACAAACAAGCAGTTGCTTCCACAATTACATACAGCTTTTGATTATTGCATTTCAAGAGTGTTGAGAAAAATTGAACTTTCTGTTACAATGGCTTTTCCGTTTGTAAAAATGACAGATATTGGGTTAGTTTGGTCAGGCTAAAATAACGTTTCAGATAATTATCAGTAATTCTGGTAATCACAGGTGAATGCCAAGGAAATAGTGCATCGGCTGCAGGGCATTATGCGGAAAAAATCCCAATGGCATTGAAAATCACCATAACACACACATAAGACCCGAAGAAAATCCTCACGTTAAAACACTTCTCATCACCAAAAGACTCTCTAAGTTAATGTTTGTTCAGGCATTGTGAATAATAATTCAAATGTTGAAAGTTACTTACTTTTTACAAAGTGATTTATCAGAATATATGAAAGAGGTAAATTCAGGAGTAGGGCAAAATATGTGGTATTTACAACATGGAGCTCCAACGCATTTCAATAACGAAGTAAGGGAATATCTTTTCGGTTTGTTCCCTGTACGTTAGATTGAAAGGGGCCCTGATGCACCTATTTCTTGACCAGTCAGAAGTCCAGATCTAAACCCTATCGACTTTTGCTTATGTGGTTTCATAGAAGAGGATGCGCATACTGTATTGTATTGTACTTTATTGGTCAGTAATACACGACATAGGGTTTTGACAAGTCATTGACTACACCTAATCCTTAAACTAATTAAAATTTGTTTATAAATAAAATATACATATTGGATTTCACAATAATAATTGAACATTTTCACGTCACTTTTTTTGGATTCCAAATTTCATAATTTATTTGCATATTTGTTAAAATGGGTTCAGTAATGTTATACACAATTTATCGACTAACATTGAGAAAATCTTAATTCAGAGATATCATAATACGCAGAGCATTGTAAGTGAGTTTTCAGTTTTGTTTTAAAAATGTGATAAAAAAGAATGCAAATCGTTACTGGTAGCTATCGAATTTTAATTTTAGCAGTACAGGCTCTTCAATAAGAGTAAAGACACGCCCGAAGAAGCCATTGTTTGGCGAAACACGTGTTGCGTTTTTGTAAAATTGTTTAGTGAAAATCTCAAAATAAAGTGTTTTTTGAATACGTTAGTAGTTTTTGTTCAAATTTCAAACACATTCACAATGAAGTATGAGAATTATGAAAAATGGAATATGATAGTCTGTTTTGTACAAACCGGGAAAAATGCAGAAGCAGCAAGCAATTTGTATCACGAGAAGTATCCAGAGAGAAGACAAAATTTTAGAGACATTTTCGCAAGATTGCGACACAAATTATATGAATCAAATGAGGATAAGGAGTTGGGAAGAAATAGTGGTTTTAGGAGCTGCTGAAAATAATCCCAAAACGCCAACGCAAAATTTGAAAATATCAACAGGCCTACTAAAACCTAACGTTAGGAGGATTTTGAAAAAACATCAATTTGAGCCATACAGTACCAGAAGAGTTCATCAACTCGGACCAGGAGATTTTGAATGCCGCATAGCTTTTTGCCAGTGGTTCTTGGAAAGTTATAAACAAGTGCGTGATTTTTCGTTAAATTGTATTTAGACAGACGTAACTCATATGAGCATTGCCGGCATTTTCAACTGCTACAATTCTTATACTTGGGCACAACAAAATCCTCATTGAATTGTGGAGCAGAGAAGTCGAGGAAAATTTGGATTTAGTGTGTGGACAGGTGTTTTCAGGGGTAGAATTATCGGCCCGTTCATTTATAATGGCCCTCTCACATCTCAGAGTCGTTTAGAAATTTCAAGGCAAAATATTGTTGATGAATTGCCACTAATGGAGCTCAGAAAAATATAGTTTCAACAAGACGGGGTTTCAGCTCACAACACTGGAATTGTCACTAATTTTGTGGCTGCAAATTCTCGTAGTAATTGGATAGCCAACCAAGGATCCATCCGTTGGCTGGTCAGGTCACCGGACCTAATGCCTATGGATTTTAACCTCTAGAGAAGGTTGAGAGATTAATTAATTTGGCAAAAAACGACGTTCTGGGAAGGTGTCGCCTGTATGTAGGAGAAGCTGGCAGACATTTCGAGCACCTTTTCTGAAGAAATATATTTCATTGTTTGTTATTTATCGTTATTGTTGAAGTTTCATTTATTATTAATGAACTTGGTATAAATAGTTTTCAGTTTTATTGAAACTATGCATTTTAATTACTGTTGTTAAAAACTTTCTCAACATTTGACAGCTACTACTGAACTTGTGCTGCACTGTTTGGAACCGTTGGTGTAGTAATTAATATTACTGAAGTTTTTTCCCAACACCAAACCGTTATTTTAACACCTCGTCACGTGTTTCGATCACCAAGTGAAACACGTGTCGAGGTGTTAAAATAATGGTTTGGTCTTGGGGAAAAAACTCTAGTAATATTCAGCTACTAGTGAACATTTTCTTTCTGTTTTGTCTCCGCATCGTCCAAAGCCCACTTGATCAAAGTGTGCGTTTCAAAGTCTACATGAAAAAACCTAAAAGCTCTGTATTTCAAAGATGACTCAAGCAAAACATTAACTGTGCTACATTTTTTGAAAGGTAATTTTAATTTCCTTTGAAATATGCAGGAACATACAGGGTTTCTCTACTGAGTTTATTATTGTGGTTGGATACCGATNGATTCTTCAAAGTCATTGCGATTGGCTTCAGATGATTAGAATCACAAGAAAGAGAATGACCAGTGTCATTATCGAATTCATAATCATATATCAAAGGCAACTTATCAAGAGAACTATTAAACTGAGCCCTTTCTAATATTTTCTGTTTCATCTGAACATTTTCCAGTTTTATCAACTACGTTGAAGGACCTGGAAATGATTATATCTTTCACTTGACCTTACATTATCTCATATTTTTAATGCAGGTTGATCTTTATAGCAGTTTCATCACAGTAATATTATTGTTTAAAAAATCTGTTTAAAATCTGTTTTTCCGTCAACCAGCTGTCGCACCCCTACGAACGATAACCCTCAGAAGTCGAAACTTGTGCGAGCTAAGGATTAACGAGGTCTTACCTTTTAACGTGTGATTCCTAACACGTTGATAATATTCATTATCCAACTTTGATATGAATTGATATCTATAATGAAAGGCACATTTAATACATCTTTTCGAAGATATAGATTCAATAGAGCTCCTTTTGGGATTTTTAGTCTTCTAGAAATATTCCAAAAAAAAATGTCTTCGAAATATTTGGCAATATACCAGGGGTAGTCATATATTTCGACGGTATAATCATATCAGGTTTTGATGGAAAATCTTGTGATGATATATTCAACGAAGTTTCAAATAGAGCAATAGAAAATGTGAAATTTAATTTCAAGAAATTACAATATAAATTGAAACAAGCCAAATTTCCCAGACAAATTATTTCAGCAGAAGGTGTAACGCCAATCAGGTCATACTGTTGGTTTCGCTTCCAGGTATTTTACAAATTCCGAAAAAAAATGGGAACAGATTGAGAAAGAACTTCTGACTATAGTTTTTACTTTAAAATAATCCCACTTCTGACACAATATTATGAGTCTTCGGAAACATCAATGAACGGGATACTTTATTCTATTTCAGTTTTATAACAGTTTTTGTACTTCCAAGTAGTACTTTTTTTCTTATCTCCGTTATGACAACTATCATACATATTATATCTTTCTTCATGTTAATTTGTCAATAACTCAAAATATCATTTCTTTATATTTGATAAATTGATGGATGTAGCCCGTACTACGTGGTAGGAGATCATCATGAGTTATGAGAAATATTACTTTCTATGTTTTTTTACCACTTTTATTCTTAACTAACGTTACTACAGTTTCATTCTATAAGGCTTTTGGTAAAAGAAGAGACAGTTGTGGGTTTTTTTCAGAAAACACAATGTGGAAGTAGCATTCAGACACATGCCAGGTTATATAATTTGCTTTTTGATGCCAAAGATAAATGGTGGGAATATTTCATAAAGCTACAAGTTCAACTCATCACCTACAATAAAAAAAAAACCTTGAAACCGACCAATGGGAGCACAAATGTCAAGTTTTTTGGAATTGTAGCTGTAAAGTTGTACTTCTATCTTTATGAATTAGGCCCCTGGTATCGATTTAAAAATGGGTTCATACGTCATAGAGTGAACCAAATTAATTGTCAAAAAAAACTTCAAGTATGATTGTACATTTTTACAATTGCACACTTTCTTGCAAAATACCTTGTATTAAGGTAATAAGAATAAGGTGTTTTCCAGCAAACATTATGTGTTGTGTTCCGCAATTTATTGTTTACCTACTTAAAATATTTCATTCTAGTAAAAATAAAATTAAACCTTATCGTAATTAATTTTTAGTGAAACAAATATTTGTTTTCCCAAGAAAATATTCTTACAAGTACTTTAAGAAATTGAAATATATAAAAACTCGTAATCAAAATAATGCTTTCAAAATACCTACCACATTCTTCTAGGAAGGACCTGGGATCCTTAATTGAAGTAGGGAGTTCCCAGTATTCAAAACCTCACGGACTATATTAATTAAGAGTTAAAACGGCCTAAAAATGCGTCATTTGCCACTTATAATTTTTCCGGGGGTGGATTCCCGGTACTTTTGCAGTCCCGTATGTCGCCCAGTCAAAATTCCTTAAAATATGCACCGACCTTTGTTATTACCTACAGTGGTCTATAGATATATAAGGGCTAACATTATGAATTATTTTCAGTTTATTGTATTAGTTTGAAAATGTCCTTATAGGACGAAACTGCAGTAACCGCAGTGCTAAAAAACACAGAAAGCCTTATTTCTCATTTTTCATCTTTATATTTACTGCATCAGGTAAAAAAAAAGCTGAGAAAAAAAATCGATGATTTTTCAAAAGGGGTATCGCTCCGTCTAGGTTTGATTAAAGAGACAGGACGCCCGCATCGAAAAATTGTTCTTGTTTTGTTTTTATTGGCCCACCCCGTATGTTTTACCTCCTAATTGGCTTGAAGAAAAATGAACATTTACGAAAACAATTTTCTTTACAGATTCATGCACCATTAAATTATTCATAAAAAATGCTTCTTGAATATTTCTTCATGCAATTCATGCACATCTCTTTTCATTTCAACCTGATTCATTGTTCATAAAAACTATTGTTGCTGACATAAAACAGGTGTTAGCCTTATCATCTTTTATGATTTCACTTGTTTCTGTGAAAGTGCTGATATCGGTAGAACTAACGTCATCGTAATTGTGATTTTCTTTCACCTCCATGAATATATACAAGTGTGTTATATTTATGAACTAAAAGGCAGTGTTGCTGTTTTATTTCGTTTTTAATGAGCGTTCAGGGAAAAAGATTCGAGTCAAAGTCCCAGGTCAACAAGGTTGAAGTAAAAATGTGATAAGATATTTCGGAGATGCAATCTGATTGTTCGGTTTGCTATTAATCGGTGTAGTCATTTATAGTGCTTCAGTGTTATTGGAGCAGAAAATTAAAGATTTACTGGTAAGCACCTAATCTACTTATTGATTCAGTTTTCTTATTGGTATAATGAACAAGGTAAATTAATAGGTTTTTCGGAGTAAATTTAAGTAATATGCAAGGAATATGCATAAAAGAACAGAATTCGACAGGAAGTGATAATGTTATCATTTTGGTACTGAAGAGCCCTAAGGCAAGTGCCTTATGGCGAAACATCGATGTCTACCAGTGAGGATGACAGTGTTCCTTGTAAGTGCATTAATTTAAAGTAGAACTGCTGTAAATGATATCTATAACCCCTTCAATTACTAAAGATCTTAAATTATAAATATCAATAATGAATGTTTAAATATAAATTCCACATCATTAGAAAATTAATTGCTCAATTAATTCAGATGTAGGTAAAAGATAAGGATTCGGAAGAGTCTCTAATGATTCTGTTCTGAAACAACTACTCCTCATAAGGAACCCTAAATTATACAGAAATCACTTTTTTTTTCAATTTGTACATTCATAATGAAAAAATATATAATTCACGGGAAATACTACACAGCTTTCAATGATTACAAATTTCATTTACTGATATTTTTCAAAGTTTTCACCTTCTTTGAAAGTTTCACATTCATTATACAGGGTGTATCTTAAATGATGTGATTAATATCAGGTGGTTATATATTTTTATCAGAAAATGTGTTTGATGACAAGCTTTTAAAAAAATGAACTAAGTTGGAAAAATAATTTCTTCAATTGTAATATATTCAAAATCTTCACTCGCAAGATTACCTATGTTGTATCCGAGGCAAGCCTCTTACTCACAGAATAACCCAGATCAAACAGTGAAATAAATATGCGATGGATTCGGCCGATACTTGATGAAAATCCATAACGTATTCGAAAAATACTTCATTGTGAAATTTTCAACTAACAGTTTTACAAAAACGTGTTTCGCTATATAATAATTTCTTCGGGGGTGTCTATACGAAGAAGCTATTGTATAGCGAAACACGTGTTGTTCAGCGACAATCTCACAATTAGGGAAAGCAATTCATCAAGAAGTTGACGGCAGTTCCTCAACAAGTACCCGAAAATTTGCTGAACAGTTCAATGTCAGTCATCGAAGTGTTTAGAAAGTTTTGCATACAAATTCATTGTATCCCTTCGCGGCCAAAAATTTCAGTGTTACTATCTTCATTCGGGATTGAAGGCCATCGTAGTTTGGAATTGCATCCCCAATTCATCGGTGAATCATCAAGATGCAGTTCCAAACTACGACAGCCTTTAAATCCGAATGCAGATAGTAACACTGTTCTCCAAAAGGAAGAGTTCTTGAACAGTGAAGTGCGAAGTGTAGTGAGTTGAACCTCAAAACGATGAACAGCCATTCGAGTATTTCGAATGCGCGACATATGATTCCACCGCTCTTGGTGGAATCAAATGTGCCAAGTCACTTGAACATTTCCCGTGAAAGTATCTATTGAAGAGAAACAACACTCCAACCTTTCTTCGATGTTCCAGACTAACAAGTGCAAGTGATATTCGCGTCTCCAATCAGGCGGATGGCCCTTTCCTGGATGGAATCCAGTAGCTTCAGGGTATACTTAAGGGCGGAGCTTCATACGTGAGAACAATACTCCAAAGAAGGTATAATCTGAGTTTTATAAAGCATCAAAAGTTGCTGAAGTGTCTACAATTTTCTGGTTCGAAACAATGTTCCAAGCTTTTGAGAAGCGGCTTCTGCAATTCCAGCGACATGATTGTGCCAAGATATATTGTTGTCCATTTTAATCCCCAACAAACTTATCGAAGCAGAAAGTGGAATTGTCTGGCCTGACATTGTTATATCCTTTTTGGACAAAATCGATGCCCGTGTTTTTGTGGTATTGAATTGAACCTGGTTATTTTCACCCTAACTCGAAATTACTTTTAGATCCTCATTAAGATATGCAACCAACCTTCTGCTGCCGGTGAAGATGTGCATCTGCCGCCGATGTCCTGGAATCCAAATGGAATGACGAAACAAGTGTGCTATCATTAGCAAAGCAATATATTGGATTCATGTCTAGAAGATACATTGCCAGATTTGTTAGAGGATGTACCTTTGCTCATTGAAGTGTAACCGCTCGTGAATATTCAACTGATACTTTTACTTACCACAGTGGATAGGTCGTGAGGGACCTCAGCTATGGCCACCTAGATCTCCAGACTTGAAAAACCTGGTTTAATTTTTTTCTGGATTTTTCAATTCGCGTGTTTATGCGACACCAGTTGTTGATGAGAACTAGGAGTATGCATATTTCTGATGTCATACGTAAATCCCAGGAATTTTGGAACATGTGCGGCACTCGACGAGAAGGAGACTTGATGCTTGTATTGCAAGTCAAGGTTCTCATTTTGAGCACCTGATTAAAAATTATTTTTCATTATTACCTAAGGTGTCCGAATGAAATACGATTTAACTAGCAGTTTGAATACGTCTTCCATGTACTAACTAGACAGATTTTCACTTCAAAGTTTGCTCAAATAACGAGGAATATGGAAACACACTTTTGAACTTGAATGAGGCGTTATCACCATTTCTATTCCGCTGACTCTAATTTCATAAAGTTTCAAATAATATGAAGTTTAGAGAAAACAGTGGCGAACAGTGATTTTTAGCATAAATATCAATTAAGTAACCCTCTCCGATACCACTGGAATTAAAATTCAAAATCTGATTTCATCAAAAAAGCCCCTTGTTACTCATAACAAACACACGTGGGTGAATCAAAATCCACTAAAATAAGTGAGTTATTAATGAAAAAACAATATTTTTAGTAAAACTGGTACACCCCGTTACTCGGAAACGAAGCAAGCTAGGACACACGTTCATATGAACTATTTTCCATTAAATTTGAACAGTAATCACCATCTATAATGACTGACATCATTTAAGATACACCCTGTGTATTAACGGACGAGTAGAAATCAATAAAGGTTTTTTACTAGAAGAATAAGAAAATTCATAAGAATGAAAAGAAGAGAATTAGAACTATCTATGTTTTTTACCACTTTTATTTGTAAAAAACGATACTACAGTTTCGTCCTATAAGGACATTTTTAAATATATGTGTAAGTTTGAAAATGTCCTTATAGGACGAAACTGCAGTAACGTTAGTTTTAATTCTCTTTTCTTCATTATGATTTCCTACCACGTAGTAACGGCTACATCCACTAATTTATTGAAATTCAGACATTCAGGAGTATATAAATTTGTATGTAGTAGAAACAAAAACAAACACTGAATAAAGGATGAAGTGCGAGTTATAGAGGGTGTAACTTAAAAGTAGATCATAAATTGAACCACATATTTTGGGGTCGAAAATAACTTGATTGGACATGACTCACCTAATGCAAATATGCGAACAAAAAAGTTTCAGCAGAATGAAACTCGATTTCTTCCACGAAATCTGTTCAGCTAGTGAATCCCTCAAACCTTTAAATTTTTTCTATGCATTATAAATAAATTATTAATGTTACCCCATTGGTTCAATATACCATTTTTGGATTATTTAACTTCGTTATACTTTTTCGAGAAGCTATTTTTTATCGAGATGCAGACTCTTTTTCATTATCCTTTAACAATTCAATAGTTTGCTGTTCGATACTTGCAGTTTATATGGATAAATAACAAGCAGTTGCTTCCACAATTACATACAGCTTTTGATTATTGCACATTTCAAGAGTGTTGAGAAAAATTAAACTTTCCGTTACAATGGCTTTTCCGTTTGCAAAAATGACAGATATTGGGTTAGTTTGGTCAGACTAAAACAACGTTTCAGATAATTATCAGTAATTCTGGTAATCACAGGTGAATGTCAAGGGAATAGTGCATCAGCTGCAGGGCCTTATGCGGAAAAATTCCCAATGGCATTGAAAATCACCATAACACACACATAAGACCCGAAGAAAATCCTCACGTTAAAACACTTCTCATCACCAAAAGACTCTCAAAGTTAATGTTTGTTCAGGCATTGTGAATAATAATTTAAATGTTGAAAGTTACTTACTTTTTACA
Organism: Leptinotarsa decemlineata; assembly: GCF_000500325.1. Taxonomy (NCBI): domain Eukaryota; kingdom Metazoa; phylum Arthropoda; class Insecta; order Coleoptera; family Chrysomelidae; genus Leptinotarsa; species Leptinotarsa decemlineata. The sequence goes on along the minus strand of NW_019289643.1, from coordinate 47,811 downwards.
AAGTGATTTATCAGAATATTTGAAAGAGGTAAATTCAGGAGTAGGGCAAAATATGTGGTATTTACAAGATGGAGCTCCAACGCATTTCAACGAAGTAAGGGAATATCTTTTCGGTTTGTTCCCTGCACGTTGGATTGGAAGGGGCCCTGATGCACCTATTTCTTGAACAGCCAGAAGTCCAGATCTAAACCCTATCGACTTTTGCTTGTGTGGTTTCATAGAAGTTTCCAAATTTCAAAATTTATTTGCATGTTTGTTAAAATGGGTTCAGTAATGTTACACACAATTTATCGACTAACATTGAGGAAATCTTAATTCAGAAATGTCATAATACGCAGAGCATTGTAAGTGAGTAATCTGATACCAATACATTTTTTATTCGTAGAGGTTAATCTGTTATTTGGAATAGCGATACGGGATCTCATTCTAGTCAGATAATCGTGTGAATCTCCATTAAGTGTGTACGAATGCATGTGCGTTTTTACGTAGATTAGTTCGTTGTAAATAATTGCTGATGGCAGTGTCAGTATTTTGAAGTTAATGAACCATGGTTTACAGCTTTCAGTTTGAGTTATACCGGCCAGAGCTCTAATGGTTCTTTTCTGGATAATAAATATCGACTGAGTGTAGCAAGATTGGCCCCAGTTGATTAGACCGTAAGTCATAATACAGTGAAACATTCCATTCCATCATTCCATCAACTCTTGTGGAATTCTTTTCGATTCTGGTTGCGAAGGTAGCATCATCGGCAAACAAGGTTGTTAATGCGTTTATGCTTTTGGGCAGGTCATTAATATAAATCAAGAACAATAGCGGTCCCAAAACGCTTCCTTGTGGAACACCTTTGCGTATGATCAGGCTTGAACTGCTCTGATTATTACAGTGAACTATTTTGAAGGTATGAGGTCATCAGTTTTATTGCGGAGTCAGAAAATCCATAGAATTTTAACTTGTCAATTAGTACAGTATGATTGACACAGTCGAACGCTTTACGGATGTCAACGAAAACCGCCAGTGAGGGAGTTGCGGCTTCAAACCCATCGGCTACAAACTCAACAAATCTGCTCACTGCTTCAGCTGTAGATTTTCCTTTCCTGAAACCATACTGATGTTCTGAGAAAAAACTGTTCTCCTCGAAATAATTAATTATCCTAAAGTAAATCACTTTCTCAGCTAATTTTGCTAAAATAGGTAGGAGAGTTACTCCAGGGTAATTATTCAGATCTTCCCTGTCCCCTGATTTGAAGATTGGAATTATTTTCGCCATCTTGAGGTTTTCTGGAAAAATATTGTCACACAGAATGGTGTTTATGATATGAGTAGTTGGGCTAACAAGTTCTTTGTTACTTAAATTTTTCCGCATCTCGATTTTAAACAGATCTCGATAAAAACTGGATTTTCGAAAAAGTGCCACGAGGTGAAGAAAAATTAAAAATGATCTATGGAACGAATGTGGTCACTAATGACAATATGTAATTGTTAAAGCAAATGTCTGTTATTTACACGTATCTTTAGGAACTACAAGTATTGAACAGCCAAATAAAGAATTTTTAGAGGATATTGAAAGAGAGATCTCGATAGAAACTGGATTTTAAAAAAATTGATTGGTGGCAAAAAAAATTAAAAAAGTGATGTATTATATCGATTGTGTCACAATAATAATTCAACTGTAACACATAGAAAGGTTTGGGGGGTTTTAGGGGTTCAATGCCCCCATAAATTAGCTGAAGAGATTTTGTGGTTTCGTTACGATAAGAAAGCCATAGATCTATTTTCATTAAAAATTGTTAAACAGTTCATAAAATACTGGAAAAAACCGATTTTCATTTTGTTCTTTTCAAAGTCTATAACGTTTTTTGTTGCACTTTTGCATTGAGGTAAGTTATATCCAATCGAGTTATTTTTGACCTCAGAATATGTGGTCCGATTTATGATCTACCTTTTTGTTACACCCTGTATATCAGAGGTTTTACCTTCGATATTTGAATATTATATACCCTTGAAAAAGCATAAAATTCAATATTTAAACAATTCATGATGCAGAACCGGAATGTTCAAAGAAATTTGGGATTATATTTTTGAATTATTTTGAATAGCCACACTACTTTGATATAAAATTTGACATTTGATCAAAAATGATTCCAATAATAGGTCATGTATAAACATTGTCAGGTGAGACAGTTTCATTATTTTAGACAGATATTCAAACTGCAATAAATTATTCATGCCTTCAAATGGAACAAAATAATACAAACGAAGTTATCTATTCGAGTTTTCAATATTGAAGATTTAATTTTTCTCATCTCTCCATCTTCTATCTCAAATATTCCACTTTATGAGTTATCGCAAACATTACATACATAATTCGTATATACACTTCAGAAAAAGCATCATTATACAATATTTTCATTTACACAGTGATATCCTTTTCTATGAACTGTGGAAGAAAGTTACATAACATTATCAATTTTTTATAGTGAAAGGTTGGTGATAAGGAGATATATTTATTCATATGAGGTTATGCTGAGGGTCATTCAACTACATAACATAAAATATGATTTATTTGAAAATATTGACAACACTTCTACTTCCTGAGCCTTCTACACCTTGAACAACCTTCCAGAATTTTTTTATTATCAAAAGTACCAAGTGAATTTCACGACTTCCCTTATGAATACGCTATCTAGTAAAACGATAGAAAACTCAAAACACGCACTATCAACGTGCACCGTTTCAATTGCGGTTTATTTATTTTCGTTGAAAGTCCAGCATCCTATATCCTGATTGTACAATGATCCTTCATTCTGTGGTCTTCCTGAAAACCTGCTGACTTAGGACTTAGACACTAGACTTTTCGTGTCTTTCATATCTTTTATGATATGATCACCTCAATTTTTGAACAAAAGTCGTATACATACTGATATACAATATACGATATTTTGATTTTTTTTTGGGTTTTGGGTAATCATCCTTTTATAAATTATGACTGATTTCCAACTGCTTTTGGTATTTGGTAGCAATGTAGCAATCTGTGATGAAATAATTGATTCGCTTGATTGAAGTTAACAACATTATCCAATAATTCAAAATACAATTTTTTCTTCAATTAACCTCGTAAAATTATTGCTACTGCCAATTTTAATTTCAAACTTTGTCCAGAACCGCTCTCTGAACTAATCTTTGAACTAATCTCTACTCCATTATATTCGTCAACGCTTACCCATGCTCCCCTACTAGTTAGACATACCTACTTCCATTGGCGGTGGTTTGATTCGAATAATCAGCTGAATGCGAATTATCAAACCATTTGAAGGCTATTCCATCTCCTCTGTACTTTGTGACCAACTCTCTTGTATTTCTGGAGTTGTTATAATCACAAAGCGTCTCCACGTTCAAAGATATATTCTTCAATTTTCTTCCTATCNTAGGTAGCAATCATCACACCACTCTCCTCAGCAATTCACGGTATTGATCAGATAAAAAGATAATAAAATCGTTGGGCGTAGCATACATCTTTTTTTTCAATGGAATCTTTTAACATCATGTTTTTACTTACCTGTTTTATTTTCAAGTTTTCAGTTTCTAATTTTATTACTCAATTCTTCTCATTCTGTTTAGTTCATTAAGTGCCTCAGTATTACAAGGTAATATGTAATCCGCCATTTGTAGCTGCGACCATCATGAACTTGCATCTTTTTCGGAGTGTACTATTCTACTAATCAAGCCCTGTCATTTGATACCCATATTGAGGTCGTTTTGAAACAATATGTAATCCGCCATTTTGATGCTGAGGTCCTCTTAGATTTACAATGATACAAAATTTATTAAACTGTATTGTCATTAAAACTAAATGTGTGTACCAAATATAAGATCATTCTGTCAACAGGAAGGGGGTCAAACTTCAATAACTAAATTTTACCCAAACAAACAAACAAACCGTTTGAAAAGTAGTGACGTGTTACTTGCCAGGACGCTACTGGCAAGTCAAAATGTGTTGCACAGCAAAACATTCTATTTGAGGTCATCACAAAAATCTAGAATCATACCATTTATATAAAAAAAAATTTGGAATGTTTTTTTGAAGTTTTAGCACCTTGTAGTTTAAAATTGAAGGCCTTTAGGACATGTACTACGAAGTTTCTTTATCATATACCCTGTATATTTCTGACTATCGATGTTTCTTTCCCGTATAAAATTGAAACTTGATGAGTTTGTTATCTGTCATAAAAACTATGTAGATGTTGGTTAACGGTAAAAGTAAAGTAGGTTTTTTCAAAAACGACATCACACGATTTGATCTCCACAAACAGTAGCTTTCTCAAGTGATTTGAATCACTCGACTTTTTTAAATTACTATGGATCTTCATCAAGTAACGGCAGAATCAATCAGTTAAGTAGGTTCATTGAAATTGTGTTTTCTGTAATAATAGCTACGTTATTACCATCAGAAAATTTTGAAGCGTTCATTTCAATTATAATTTATGTGATATATGGATCATATGACATCACCCCACCACAGTAAAAATCAACTCCACTGTGATCTTAGAGTTTCTTGGTCGCAAAACTGAGTGTTATGTTGTATCATGTAAAAAAAACCCAAAGCTGAATAATGAATGGATTGCTGACAACATTCCCAAGTCGAGAATAATATCAGAAAGTGATGTTCATAAACATTTAAATATGTTTTAACTTTTGAAAGTAACTGTGCAATGTGTGTGCAAGTAGAGAGGATTGTGCGGAGAGATCAGTAGAATTCAACCTCACACACAAGTCAAGTGGCGATAGAAGCTCTTGGCTCCTACCTAGCAACGTCTAAGTTGGTAGCAAATTGCCAAAAACGACTTTCCTCAATAGGAAGACCTAACAAATTGTCTCTGGTCTGGATTCCTGGCCACACTGGCCTGGAAAGCGATGTGGCTGCTGACTCTCTTGCAAAGGAGGGTGCTGCAGCTAGCTTCATCGGAAAATCATCATCATTGACATTGCTTTATGTTTTGCCAAACAAATATTGAACACCTGGATGGCAAAAAGATTTAAAAAATTCTGGAAGAATCTTCCACGATTGGCTCATTCCAAGGCGTTCATTTACCCTTCGAAACTTGAAAGAAATCAAACAGTTGTTGGACTACTTACAGTAGGGATGAACTACGATGTCTAACAGGCATCTTTACAGGTCACTGTCTTCTAAATCATCATATACAGAGACTCGGACTGTCGAAAGACAGTTTGTGTCGCCTTTGTTTGGAAAATGATGAAACCGAAGAGCCATGTACGTTGTGCCTGCTCCGCTGCGGATCGATCAGGTTTTCTCAGAGTTTGGTAAAACCACACTTTTACCATCTGTGTGAGCCACAATAAACCCCTGCAGGTTGCGGTGGAGGGTCGAATAGGCCCACTCACTCATCCGTGAAAGTAAAAGTGATTACTATTACTCCGAAGGTTGAGTTGGTCGGGCAATATCCCTGAAGCCCCGATACATTCGGGAGGACGTGCTACGTTCATGAGAACTACTAACATCATGGTGCCAGAAAATGTGGCCTAAGTGGACGCAATGAACCAAGAAAGACAGCCTTTCGCATTTTCGAGAGTAAAAAGGGAATCATTCCACCAAGGACCAATAATCAGAACGACCATCTGAATAGAGTGGTCTGGTTAGAGTCTGCGGAGTTCTAAGAGAAAATTTGAATATTTCTGTCGTTTTTCCTCCTGTTTTCAGACTTCGGAAGATATTTTTCTCAACAAGAACTGAAAACCCCACAATGAATATCGTCTTGCTCTGATGGCTGAAAAGACCCACATCACGCTTATTAGCCGGTATGTATTATTAGTGACTGTTATAATGAGAATGGTCGTATAGGTCGTATAGGTCGTATAGGTCGTATATAATAATGAAAAAAGTGGACTACACGACACTCGTTATCATGTAGTTACATAGGGATACACCGATATAAGTGGTCTTCTTCACGAACATTGAATACTTTGGCGCATCAAGCACTTGATCTCTGCTTTCCTTAGGCCAAGTGGGCTTAAATCGATAACTGAGGATTTTGTCATGGCCTTCCAAAGAACTGTCTCGATACCGTCGTCTACCGTAGTCACGCGATGGGTATAGAGGTCCCTAACACAAGGTACAGGGCTTGACGAAGCGTCTGGGACCAACGGTGCTGTTGGCATGTCCAGCATATCCGATCTCAAATCATATCCACCGACATAACGCGAGTCTAAGAGTGCTTTATTACCCCCTTTGGTACTTTTATTATAATGGACGGGACACCGGTGTTAATTTATGTTCTGGGGTATATGGAATCCATAAGATAATAATAAGAAGAGCCAAATTTCGATGACCTTTCAGACGACCTCCCATCCCACCTGAGATTCGAGGGTTGGCCTCTATCCCCCCGAAAGAGTTGAAAATATACCGACGGATCTGATCGATTTTGTTCAAACGCCAACTATTAGAATTCAGCCTTGCTTCATTATCATTGACCACCCTGAATAATGAATCTGAATATTCGATCATTACTTGAACATCTAATTCAAGTTCACTTTGAGAATAAATATAGACGTCAGATTATCTGTTGGGAAATTTCAAATTTGATAAGTTCTGGTTGAAGGTCAAATGCCTTGATGAATACATTATTTTTGCGATATTAGACTTGTAACTAAGTGCGATATGCGCATATGAGGAATCTGTATTGTCCATGTAAAATGCGAAATTTTCAACTAGGGAAGTGTTGCTGTTTGGTTGAGGAAATATTTAACAGAGCTACAATCTTATTGAATATTGATAGAATGAATATTCCGAAAAGAAATTCGAAATATTCACCTCTTCCAATCTGTCTACACTGTGAAATCAGGTGAAATACTGTCGAAAAACAACTTCTTCTTCGACTAATACCACGATGGACATAAAAATACATCACAAGTTACCGCACAGAGAATAGTCATGTAGATATTTTTTTTCGTACAGCTGAATCATCGAGTAGATCGCCTACAGACCGGTTTCGGTATATTACCCCCTGTCAGACCAGGAGATCCAACCCAAACAACAGTGTGCCTGGGACTCAAATGATTTTGTCGTACATCCACTTCGTCCGAGAGAAAGATATGTTTAACAATTAGCAACTCCATCTCGTGTCGGTCAAATACAATTCTTAGCCGATCCATCGTGGTATAAGCCAGGAAAATAGGTTTTCTCCAGTAGGTATTTACCAGATGTTACAATGTAGAACGTTGGGAGAAATGCATGTTTCGAACGTTATTTTGAAATATTTATTGTCTTGATACGTCTGTTTCTCTCCTCTATATCTGCATACCAGGGTGATTTTGAATTTTGTTAGAGTTTTGGTAATTTTTTTCTCCTTAGGGCCTTGCCCATTAAGCTGATACTAGTTAGAAAATCTTTTTTTCAAAACGTATCGTATATGCAGTGGACCCTACTATGAAATTATTCGAGTACCAGACACTAGTACTGTTTGGGTTTGACTTGTACTGACGAGGTCCGAAACCAGTTGGTAGGTGACCTATTATAATCGATAAATTCTGCGAGGAGCTGCAGATGGACGAACATGAAGCATTTGCAAAACTGACCTCTTTGAGGTAAATTGCATAAATGTATGTCCGATATAATACAATTTCCATAATGACATTAGCTGCGGAAAGAAGTGTTTTCCGACAGGCTTTTACTATACCCTACTATATAGGTACGTTGAGATACATGTTTTGAATTACATTTCAAAAGTATTTTATTAAAACAACGATAAAAATAAAATAAAAACAACAATAAAAATTAATTGGCGCTCCGGGGCGACTTCATTGATTCCAGTGGCGCATTTGCTTTTTCAGCTGCAGGAAAACCCGGAAAAACCTGCAGCACCACATCATCTGAAGATCTTGATTTAACAATGTCCTCTCTCTTATAAAACAAAATGTAGGGTGTCTCCAGAGGCTGCAATGAATTCAATGCATCGTCAGAACACTTCGTGACACGACTATCGTCAAACTCAAACCAGTCCGTTCGTCTTTGACCAAGACGTAATAATGACCAAATGCAACGCCAGAACCACAGTGAACAATGACTGCATGAATATTATAATAGTGGTCTGCTAGGTTGAAATGTTCATCTATTTCGAACCTTCGAAAGAGTTTCTTGCTTCCGTCAGAGGCTGAGTCTTGTTTGAAATTCATCAGTGTTATTATTAGATTGACTGGTGCCTCAGATATACTTGTTTCCTTATAACAGTCAGTTAGTTTGGCGCATATTTGACAATACAGTCGATCATCACCTGTTAAAAATTCCATTTTCAGATGATTTAACAATAAGCTTTGCACGGACTGGTTATTAGTCATATTAGGAAAAGCTAGATGAAGTTCCAGAAATTCACATAAGTTTTCGGTACTTCTTCAACATTTACCACCCACCAACATTTACACCCTGTATGAAAGATTCATGGATATATTCTAAGAGCCCACATCAAGTGCCAATAGCAAAATGTGGACAGATTTTCAATATGTCTGCGAATGAAGATATAGCCAAAAAATTATTTGGGATTTTTTGGTTCATCCTGTATATCTCCAGAACCAAAAGAGCTATATTCGATTTCTTTACAACATTGAATAGGATTCTGAAATACGCAACTTTGCCATAATTTAACCGACACTCTATCTCTTATCGTTTACGAGATCCCCATGTACAGACACGACTTTGAATAGCCCTGTATAATACCTGCTGCTCCCATTCACGCCGCGGTTGGAAGCCGGGGTAGACCGGATGTCCACGTGAGAGTAGGATCGTAACAATAATATTTTATGAAGAAGACGATAGTTTTATTTCCAAGCACAGTAGATCTCATTTCGGACACAGACTTGCAAACTGCGAGACAGTCTTTGTCTCCCGATGAAGCTTTTGTTATATAACAGCCAGTTACGTAACAGGAGGAGCATTGGTCGAATGCGCCTGAAGATAGGCAGCAACGACCACCCAAAATATATAAGTACATAGAGAGAAATGTTTCATAGGTTCCAATGGTTTTCAGATGATATTGTTATCCTTCACTTCACGTCATCGTTAATTCCTGCCGAAAAATTTTATTTGGATACTGAGTGTGGTTCTTGAACTCCAAACGAATTCCTGATATCTTTGGTTACATCATTGCAATTGTCTCTGAATTAATAAAATACAGACCATATCAACGTAGTATTTTATAAGTGAAAACTTTTTTCATTGAAATAAGAAAGTTGTTGCCAACTTTCGATAAAACCAGATAGGTTCAACCTAAATTTCAGATCGCTGTACTTGAAATACTTCTAACTAGCACTTGTTTACCATGTAGGTATACTAATATGTACATTTGAAAATCAACCTCGGCTAATTTGAAACTTCAGATGTGCATGTCCTACATTCTCTATTTACACATCGTGCATATTTACCTGAAGATAACATAGTTGCGAGATATCCTTTTGCCTTCAAGGCAAACGCAAAACAGGAAATGACATTCTTAACTTAAATCGTGTATTTCGTGTATTTGATTAGCGATATTTTAATTTTTTTATATTGGTACACCCGCCTCGAACATATGTTCTCGAACATAGTTTCTGCTGTTTATTAGCATGTTTAGTTTTTCTTGGTGAGCGGCATAAAAGTTAGAAGTATTTTGCGTGTTCGGCGTATTTCTACAATCGAAAAAAATGGAATTAAGTACGCAGAAACACTTGTTGACAGTGGTATACGACAATGGATGCCTTAATCATGCCTTAGCCACCGTATTCACCAGATTTGGTTCCTGATACTTTTTTCTGTTCCCAAGATTGAAGGACACCGTTTTGCAACGATTGAGGAGATGAAAAACTATTGCTGAGAAAGCTCAAGACCATGCCAAAAAGTGCATTCCAGAAGTTATTTGAAGATCTAGAATACGCTGGTACAAATGTATTAAATCTGAAGGGGACGAAATAGAAATTGCTGAAAAAAAATTGCCGAGAGAAATTAACAGACAGCGTATATATTATTGAAAAAAATACAATTACTGTATTTCAATTTCCTTCGTTAATACTTTGCACGCAAAACAAATTATTTATTCATTTTCACGCGATTATTGTTTTGGATTTGAGCGAATTGAATTAATGATGGTCTATATATGCAAAATAGTTTCAATTCTTGTTCCTTATTGATTTTACAGTAAGTTGGCAAATGGATCAATCTGTGCATCTGGTGATTTTTTAATTATATTTCCCAATTTAGATTCGAATTCATCATCATAATAAGGATGAGAATGATACATCCATGATGAAAACGTATATTTTGTATCGTTTTTGGAATATTTCTATATATTTCTTAATCAGGGTAACCAGTTTTATTTCGCGCGATTATTGGGTTTTCACGAGTCTAGGTAGGTAGATTCGAAATGAGTGAGTTTATTCAACCCTTTACTGCAACTCACGAGGGTTTTTCGTGGCTCATAACAATTTAAACTGGATCAATAAATGAGCCGTGATCAGTTCATTCAGTGAATAACCTTTCAGGTCATATGGCAAGAGTGAAAGTCTGCCAAAAACACTGAAAACCAGATCCTCAATACTATGGTTAAGTTTTTCCCCTTAGGTTCGACAATAATTTACCACACTGTACAATTGAGCTAAATGTGATGTGACTACCACACTGAAACTACAACACAAAATCTCTTACTACTGAACTTCAGACTAATGCTCAGATGTCTATCGCCTTATCAGTTCAATTCGCACTGTATTTTCCGAACTATACTGTCTCTCCTACATCGTGGTAATGTTTATATAATCCAACGGAACTCTGTGAAAGCTGGTGGAACGAATCTCGAAAAGACACGATGTTCTATCATTTTCGAGACATAAGAAGGGCTGCCCCGGAAGATGTTTGAATGTCTTAGACTGGGCCAACTATGGTGGATTTTGTCTTGCTGTTTAAGTTTAAAGCGATGCCCATGACAGGTTCTGGTTCGATGAGACCATGCCCTTCTCTGCAGGGGAGTCAACAGCCTCAGGTCAGTGTGGAATCCAGACCAGACACAATTTGATGAGTTTTTCTATTGAGGAATTTTTTTTGACAGTTCTCTACCAACTTGGACTCCAGAAGAACATCAAGCGCCACCAGATCAGCTCAATTATTCAAAAATATGTACCAAAACCTGAAGGAGTTTTGATCCACCTGTAAACTACCTGTTCTTAGCATTTTTTTCTTCCAGATGATCCAGTCTTCTCTACTGAGAGGATTGGAACTGTACAGAGCATGTCGCGGTTCAAAACCGAACATAGAACGGAAACTGGAATTCACTGTGCGGGGAGAAATCTTCATTTCAGTTACTCACTCGGTCGGTATACATCAGTCTTCCAGGCTGAAGTGTAACTGGCCTTGCAATACGCAAGGAGGCCAGGCTGTAGTTGGGGCACTGACTAACCCAAAAGTGACATCGAGGCCGGTCTGGGATTGCCGTGAGGAACTGAGGAAACTGGCGGACAGAAAAGCATTGACTGGGTGCCAGGACACTCGGGCATCGCAGGCAACGAAAAAGCTGTGCTAGACATGGATCATTAAAATCATATATAGGCACTGAACCAGGTGTGGGGGTATCAAAACTTTTGGTACGGAACAAGAATGGAAAGTGGTTCTAAGAGAAACATAGGAAATACTGGGAAAACATACCAAGAAACAAACACGGGGAAACCTTTATAAAAGGACCATCCAAGAAGAGAACTCAAGAACTGTTTCAATAAAGCAGGGATCGGCTCAGAACAATTACAGGGCTACTCACTGGACACTGTCCATTGAGAGAACACTTCAACAAAATAGGACGTTACAACGGAGACCTCCACTGCAGGCAATGCAACAAACGGCCACAGATATCTCGTTATATATTAGGCGAATGTGAGAACACTGGATCACAAGAGGCGAACAATTTATGGATTACCCAAATTATGTCCAAGAATATAATATACATTCATTATGAGGGATCTGTACAAACTAGAACAGGATATAAGATTGTTGAAATATGTGTCATGAGAAAATTGGGAGAATAACATTGATAAGCTTATGAGGCTGCAGTGTTTCCCAAAGATTTGGAAGAAATGCACAAGTGGGACGGCTCCGAAGTACTTGAGAAAGAATGTCTTAGTCAACTGTAACTCGGATGTTATACCCAGAATACGGCAACTTTCATTGTCTTGGACCACAGGGCTATTTTTTTGAATTTAGAAACAGAAAATAATCCATGGGGGCTAAATCTGGCGGATAGGGTATATTCAAACTTTCATTCGTTCATTTTGGTCATTGAAATAATGAATTTGTGAGCTGGTGCATTGTCTTGATGAAACAACACTTCTTTCTTAGCCAAATGCAGCAGTTTTTGCTTGATTTATTTACTCCAATGTTGCAATAAGTTCGCATAATACTCGTTGTTGATAGTTCAACGTTTTTAGGATAATCAATGAAAATTATTTCACGCGCATCCCAAACAACCGATACCATGACCTTGCCTGCTGATTAAACGGTATTCGCCTTCTTTGGNCTTTGCCTTCTTTGGAGCCGGTTCTGCCTGTTTTGATTGTTCTTTCGTCCAGGATGTAAAGTGTTGGACCCATGTTCCATCCATGGTTATGAAACGACGCAAGAATTCTGTTTTGTTGCTGTGAAACTTCCCTAAACACTCAATTGAAACATCGGGACGACACTGTTTTTGCTCAAGTGTGAGTAAATGCGGCACGCATCTTGCACACAGCTTTTTTATGTTTAAATTTTCAGATAATATACGATGTACCTCACTTTTAAATGCCTACCAAGTCGACTATCATTCGGTACCGCTTTGTGGATTTTCTTCAACGTTTCTGGAGTAGTCACCTCATTTGATCGACCACTGTTCGTACGGCCTCGTTTAAACTCTGCTACCCAATATTTTACTGTTGTTAACGGAGCAGCACATTCACCCAGAGTAGAATCTAGTTCAGCTTTATATTGGTTGGGCTGATGCCTTTCAAATAAAAGTAATGTACCACATAACGATGACTAATTTTCTCCATTTTCCCAAATTCATCAAAAACGTTAGCTATTGATGGCTGCCAAACAAATACTAAACAATGCAGCGTCTTCAAATCTGAAACATTTTTTTTGTTATTTACAAATGACCTTCCCGAACTTGTGAAAGATGGAAAGGTTCACATGCTCGCAGATTATACCTCAATTTTGATATCTGGCCCTAACAGAGGTGAACTAGTAGCTATAACAAAAAACGTATTAAATCAATTCGATCAGTGATGTCAGAAGAACAATTTAATAATAAACTACTCGAAGACTGTTGCTGTTCAATTCCACATATCGACTACGGGAAGAGCTATCGGTGAAAACCTGGATGTAAACAGTTCATCAATAACATTTCAAAATAGCTTCAAGTTTTTGGGTACAATCGTCGACGAAAAACTCAAATGGGACAAATGCATTGGGTCATTATGTTCCACCTTGAATGAGCGCTTCTTTGCGTTGAGAAATTTAAAGAGCTGCTCATATGAAGAAGGTCTCATGAACGTTTACTAAGCATTGGTATATTCTTCTATAAGTCATACTATTATAGTTAATGGTCCCGTTACTGGCAGCAGCAGAGTCTTCATAGCACAGAAAAGAATCATACGATATATATTCCACTTGGGTTTTCGTGAATCTTGCAAAATGCGGATGTCCACCACTACCCAGTCAAAGAAACCAATTCAGATTGGAAATTGTCAACTACTCGAATTATAAAGAATCCGCAAAATATGCTGCGGCAAACTTTTTCAACATGCTACATGATGTCTTGAAGAATCAGCCTAACCTGTTCAGATTCAAAACAAAATTGAAATGTTATCTGTTATCTAGGGCATTTTATAGTATTTCAGAATTCATTTCGGACTGTCAATGAACTGTGTACTGTGTACTGTTTTTGACTTATCAATCCAATGTAAATTGGTGTATGATCAATAAATGTCTATCTATCTATCTATTATATGCTTTATAGACTGTGTACTTTCAAATACAATATTTTTCAAACAACTACTGCCATCTCTAGGTCAGGCCGGTTACTTTTCGGACCACCCAGGTATGTTGTCCAGCTAGTCTCTCTCTTCAGAGAGATGTAGAGAGGAGGTAGGTCTGGAAGGATTTCCATGGTCACTGACGTTGAGGGAAGGTATGACACCTCCTCTTATAAAAACATCAACTATGAGATCGACACAAGACTCCAATCCACGAATGACAGAGGCTCCTCACTCGTGATCATTGGTCTAACAATCATCACATCTGTTCAGAGGATATACTGTCATTTAATAACAAAATTATAATATATTATTCATTTGGTGCGTAGATAAAAATTTGAGTTCTTTCATCATCCTTCAAATACACAAGTACAAAGTTTGCATAGATCTACTTATTAACTACGAGTAATATGTATCTATACATGACAATTACCTTCTGCTAAGAAACTTCATAAGTGCACTTACATTGTTCTCCATTGAAACATTCAAAACTGCAAAATGATATTCTTAATTACACGATTTCATTGCATAGATTATTGAAAAAAAGCAATTAAATACTGAACTTTTGATCTCGCTCATTATTACTTTGCACGCAAAAATGTCTAGATTTTTATTATCACGCGACTATTGGTTTTTGATAAAGCATGTTCAGCTTTATCTACATATACAAGTCTAACCACTAGTTATTATTGGCGTGGCGGTCTAGCGCTAGAGATGTTCCGTTATAAGCCAGTTCGGTTCTCAGAATAAATAATTTTCGCCGCTGTATACTTATACTTCGAAATTTATTTGGTGTTTCAGGGTCTTGGACTGATGTGATATTTGGCAGAGAATATGACGCAGGAGTATACAAACGGTGAGTAAATAATTATTCTCAGCTATGAACGAAAACTTCGTGGTGTGTACGTTTTACCTACTTTCCGGGAATGTAGGAAAGTAGGTTTAACGTCTCGCGATAAGTCATCAGGGTCATTAACATTTTCGTAGGTACATATTACGGTGCGCGTCGAATCACTGACGTAGTGTTTTGAAAAATTTTGATAAGTAATGAACATTGGACCTGTTAATTATTTGACTGACATTACAAGCAAATGTATTAGGCAATAGCGTTTACATAATTTAAGAGTTTAAAATGAAGTGTTTCATGACGTTCGGATTTATGGTGTGATCCAGTGGCGTCAGACCTATCGGCGGTATTTCTTATAATCTCTTGGATGGTGTTGAATGCATGGCTTGACAGGTACGAAATCTGTTAATACATGACCAACAACCACTTGTATCCAAAAGTGAATTGATATAATTCTACAAATTCTAGACGATTTTTTATATCGATGGAGGAGGTATATTGGAGAAATATTGTAACGTTTTCTCCACTACATACGTATTTTTCTTTGCCTCTTTTTGTCTTCATATGTACTCGCAACAAAAATTCTTGAAAATATAGTGACTTGATTTTTTTCTGAAATTACACCTACAGCATAAGCAATGCCATAGTACAAATCTTTATTAATATGATCAAACCAATCTACTAAACTCGCTATCAGCTCAAATTGACTCAAAATAAGCTTCATTACCCAAAGATTTGAATGTCTTATTGGCCATATCTTTCAATATAAAATTTGTATGAGAAACATTGAACCAATTACAAACTAGTTGCAAATGAATAAAATAAGTGTAGAGAAATTACAAGAACAACCTAACTAAACATTATTAAACATGCGGAACCAGGGTGTAAGGACCCAAGTTAAGGAGTAAGGAATCATGCCGACAGCTGAATGGCCGCAGGGTGATATGCGGTCACCTCATTGTAATCAGCCTATCTCTGGTAATGCGCAATGCGGGGCTCTGCCAAAGATGACCAACTCTTCCCTTGCTACTCGTGGCAACACACATGAATGAAACAAACACAAAAACAGAAACATTAAAAACAAGAACCAATTCCGAGGCTGGACAGAAGTGCTCACCTCAATCTAAGGCGGTGGCTGGGGATGAACAGAAATGTCCACCCCAATCTTCCGCTTGGAATGAGGCTGGACATAGCAGATCACCTCGTGATGTAATACAAAGGCCAAGGCGTAAGCGCATTTGCGGCGCCGAGGCCAAAAGGAGAAAGAGAGCGATAAAGGCAGGAGTGGCAGCAACTATAAGTACACCCTCCTCCTCCCCCACTCCACCTCCAAGAGCGAGGGCACTTTCTGCGGCGGGCGCCAAAAGCTCCGCCTTGAATAAAGACAAGGAACCGGCTGCCCCTGCAGGAAAGCTCCTTTACTTGTGCACCTCCATGGAGGGAACCCCAAGAAGGTTGAAGAAGCCGGGCACCTGCCAGTATAAAGGAGATATCTCCTAGTGACCTGTTCTCTTTTCTGGTCTGGTCTGTGGGTCTACACTCACCCTCCCTACTCTACAGATACCAGATAAACATGAATTTGAAAAACTCATGAATTAAACGCAACTTTATTTTGTTCAAACTTGCATTTGCTGTAATGACCCAAATCGAGGAACATTCCTCATTTTGAAATTACCAAAATTGTTACTATCGAGATCTCTTTTCGCCCCGTATATTCGAAACATAGCGCTCTATCAAAAATCATTAAAATATCTTTTGAATAGTCCCTGTACATAATAAACACCCTGTATAAATAACACTCACATATCATTCTTGTCGTGTGAATATCTATTCATTGAATATATATTGTATAACGTCTTGCTCTAATTTTATGTAAGTGTTGGGGGTAGATTTAGGAAAACAAATAAGATGTGATTTACGTGTACTATTATTAGGATTTTTTAAAAGTTTTGTCCGTTTTTATAAGTCTACTTCAAACTGTAATATCTCGGTGAGTACTCAATTATTTTAATAGATATAGGTCGATTGATTCCGTCACTATGAAATTTGGGTGCTGTTTTTGTCTGGTCCTCATTGTCGAAGGTCCTACCGGTGCTATCGAAGTGCTTGAAAAGCTAGTAGTCGGTTGGCTGCAGGTCTGGGGAGTGTAATGGGTGAAGCAGAACTAAGACGCTCATTTCGTTGAATTTTTGGACGATGAGTTGTAAAACATGCGAATGGTCGTTATCGTGGAGCAGTATCGGACCTCTTTTGCTGCTGCTGAAGCAATTATCAGTACAATACGTCGATTTCCTCACATTAGGACTCTGCTGTGGTGATTTGGTCCGATTGCAGAAAGTTATGATGAATCACACCATTCGCTGACCAATATACAGTAATCATGGTCTTTTTTGGTGGGTTTTCGTCTTTGAGAATACCTGGGTGAGGATAATCGGTGTTCATCCACTGCCCTGAACATCTTCTGTTGTCATAGAGGATTCACTTTTTATCACTCGTGACGATCCGATCCAAAAAGGATCGATTTGGTTGGGCAAAAGTAAAGAATGACAGACCTCGTAACGTGAAATTTTTTGTCAATCGTTCAAATCGAGCTTTTTTATCCTTCCAATACGTTTTGAACCATCAAAAACCGCATGGGAGCTGACGCCCAGTTCTTCCGCCATCCCATGCATTGGTTGTGATGGGTCAGTCTCCACCAAGGTCCTCAAATCCTTGTCCTAGATTACTATAGGTCGACCACTTCCATATTGCAATATGGAGCTACAAAAACACATAACATTGAAACGGATATAACTTTGGAAACAACCATTATATGTTAAGGTGTTACTGATTCGATGTTTTTGTTGCCAATGAGACACATTGTTCGGAAAAAATAGACATACCAAGGTCAGAACCTTTGGTTCCAAAAATAAAGGACGATATGAATTTCTATAACTCCACAACTCGCCTATAACTCCATAACGTGAATGAGCAATGAAATGAATGAGCAAAAGAAATATTTTCCTTCAGTTTTTCCATTCCTCTTGAGACACCTCCAAAACATGGTTTTTGAACGCTTTAACTGCCTCTTCGGCGCTCGTAAATCGTTGACCACGCAGTTTACCTTTGATATTCGGAAACAAAAAGTAGTCATTGGGTGCCAAATCAGGACTGTACGGAGGATGAGTCATCAATTTGATGTTTTGACTGCTCAAAAATTCACCTGTTTGAGGAGATGTGTGAGAGCCCGCATGATGGAAAATGATTTGTCTTCGGTGGTTAGTATCACGAATTTATCCGAAACTTTCGACAAACAAGTGGTCGTGTACCACTCAGAATTGACCGTTCTACGTTACTCAAGCGGAACAGTGGCCATCACTGTGTTTCTTCCACGAACAACTTTTGTTGGATTCAGCTTGTTTTGGAATACTCTGACGGTTGATCGCTGTTTTGTTTGCGGCTCATACGCATATATCCATGATTCGTCACCTGTCATATTTTCGAACCACCATGATCGAACTTTTTATTCATTGACGCGAGCCTTTTTTTGAGAGATTCGAGAGATTTTTGACGACCTTCACGTAATTCGTCGACGACCAAACTGCGACCACGATTGAATTCACTTTACAGCGACACTGTGATTTTTGATTGTGCTTTATCGCCATATTGAGAACTGAGTTCATCGACACATTCTTGTTGAGATAATCCACATCGACAACTTTCTCTTGGTCAAATTGATTTTCTTAACTCACTGATAATAAAACAAATAACACTTGTAGATCAAAACGTTGCGAGTACGTTTATGCTTGAAAATATCGTACTTTATTATGGTGTTGCCACATTTTACCTACCTATTGACATTAGTGTTGCCAGTTCCCGAAATATAAATAGTTCCTCATCGTATCTAACTCTCTTGCAACAACTCTCACTTCATGGCATTTCGCTGTTAATCGTTAACATAAATGGTCAGCATGTACCACCCTCATAAACAATTTAAATGTGTACAAAAACACATCAAACTCATTTTGGCGGCTTGTCCAATATTCGAACTTGTGGTATCTTCTCTCGCACTCCCGACCGTTTTTGACGGAATATAGTATACGGGGGGTGTGCGATACAGTCACAAATGGAGGCAAGAACAGTAATATCGCGGACTGAATATTAAAATATGGCCTTTTTATTATACGATATCAAGTTCAGTTCTTCATACTAGGGTCATGTGAGTCAAGCAAGAATATCTCCAATTAGTTGTACTGAGCTTCGTTTGATTTCACTTTTATTTTTTTTTCATTGCCTCGTTCAACATTATACGGTCATTATGAACTTTCAATGAAACTCAAAAACTAGAAAATAATCGTGATTATAATGACTAGAAAAAATGCAAATTGAACGGAAAAAGCGATAACAGATTCACGATGATCCAATAGAACATTTTAATAGGTAGCTAAACGATGAATAATTCATCAATGTTCTAGATGAATAAAATAATAATGACAATAATAATGAGTGTTTAATGAAATGAAGTTCGCAACGACAGATAAAACGAATTCATACTCCCACTACTTCTGAACCATTTGATGTGAACAAGAAATATCAGGTGCATTTTTATGGATAATTTTTCAACTACGTAAATATTTATCTACCACATTCAATCCATTATCAATTCGTTCATTATCACGAATGTCGTTAGATTATCGTGTATTTCTACAGCGATTATATTGAAATGTCTTTCAAAATTTTAGAGGAGGAAACAAGTTGTTCATTCAGTAAAGAATATGACCCCTTCTTCAGACATCGAAGTGATGTGCTATTTTGCCATGCCTCAAACCATTTCAGCTTTTAACTAGCATACTCAAGGTAGGTTTTATGTGTTGCTTATTATATGGCAACATAAACATTTGGGACATATAGGTCAAAGTGATTTTCATAACAAAAAAAAGTTGGTATTGCTAAACTACTCTGTAAATTTTTGTTTTTGTATTGAATTCATAAATGAAAAATATTCTGTATTCGTAACTTTATAATTTTTTCCGTTTGCAAAAAATTGCACCTCTCTCACTGTTTTCAGTCGGATTTTGCCAGGCTTCTTCTGCCAATAATTGACAGGAGCTTCGCCGGGGGGTGCAGCGGTCTTGCTCGAAGCAAAGCTACCACTCTTTTTCAATCATTTTTAACACAACATTTTTCACTAGTAGTCTCCGAGACTTTCGGATTTTTAAATTCACTTACATGGCCCGCTTTACGTGGTTATCCGGAACCACTCCGGCCTGGAACCGACGTGAATAAAGGGGGTTCACTTCACATTTTGACAGAAAGTACCGAAAGATAGTTGATAAAATAATTCAAATGAATTTCCTAGTTAATTTTTTTAAGTTCAAATCAATTTTATCTCAAAATATACATTTCGGTGAAAATTGTGTTCATCATGTTCCAAAAACCATTTGTACAGACCATATTAACTGCTCAAAATGTGAAAAATAGATATTTTCGATGAAATTAAACTTTTTATGGTTAACAGTAGAATTAATCTCGCTTCAGTGAGCTTTGCTCGTTATTTTTTTCATAAATCTTGACAAAGAAATAGACTTAATTCACTAAATCATAAATAATTGTAAACAATTGTAAATAATAAATATTTGTTGATATCTCCCTTTTAGTCTCTCAGCGATCACAACCATTTTGATTTTTATTTCAGGACCTGACCAGATTTTACCTGCGGAAGATTATGTGACTAACAATCCCGAAGGCTGTGTTCGATTACGGATTCCTGAAAATGGAAAAGCCATCGAAACTACTGCACCGATTTCCGTGCCTGGAGCCCTCAAACGAACAGCTGAGGAATTTCCTAATGCAATAGCCTTAGCTCAAAAAGTTAATGGAAAATGGGAGACTATAACCTATTCGTAAGTTGAATCGTTTGAGTTTCTTTGGTGTTGTTTAGTATTAACAGAGAGTATGGAACCATGAGTATGTATGCGAAATATTTGTTGATTGTCAAAAATCACCCTCTTCGAACGAGAATTAAAAAAAATGTGTTGAATAGGTTGATATCTACTTGCAGTCAAAGTGTCATATTAATATATAGAATATTATTATTCTAAGATAGTGAAACACACTCAATGATGAATTTCATTAGTTCGGACTTCCATTGTCTGATATTATATAAAATTATTCGAAATCCCCGAAAGGACTGATAAAAAAAAATCAAAATGAATAGCTGAAAATAACAATTATATTAAGTAAAAAAACCTGAAATGAAATAATAGTGAAATAAAATACAAGTAAAAATAGAACAATTGAACAAAAAATTGAAATAAAATAAAAAGAGATTCCAAGCCAAGTTACTTCACGACGTTTCGAATTGTTACTATCCACAATCGTCTTCGGTTGATGACTGGACTAATTCCTCCGAGAGATGACTATTTATGGGTCATTGGAGTACTTTCACTTATCTCCGCTTTCCTTTTTCCGCTTCACCGGTTAAGTGGTAGTTGGCCGTTTGGCGGGAGTTGGCAATTTTTCTCTTGATTATTGGTTTCCATATGTTGCGTATCTCTACGCTAGCTTGGCTCGTTATTTTTCTCCGTAGTGTTTTTCTCAGTTTTAAAATGGGCTATGAGCCTTCTCAATTATATTATTATCATCTCATTAAAGTCAAGGCAGTAAATTGAAGAAAATGAAATAAGTGAAATATGCAACCTTTCG
The DNA here is from genome assembly GCF_000500325.1 of Leptinotarsa decemlineata. Classification (NCBI taxonomy): domain Eukaryota; kingdom Metazoa; phylum Arthropoda; class Insecta; order Coleoptera; family Chrysomelidae; genus Leptinotarsa; species Leptinotarsa decemlineata. The sequence goes on along the minus strand of NW_019289643.1, from coordinate 26,252 downwards.
AAGGATTAATAATACAAATTCATCAATAAGAATAGAGAGCATAACAAGAATTATAAAAACATCACAGAAAGTATGGAAAAATGTTTGGAAAAACGATTCAAATAACAATACTTGATACTAATACCAACTTTGACAACGATAACAACATCAACAATCGAAAGTGTTTCCTTTCAACGAATTTGTTCATCCACGATGTAAGCTGTTTGTGAAGTGTCGGTAAAAGTTATTTCAATAGTGAATATCCAACATCCTACGACAAAGTGAAAGAAAACTATTTCCAGATTTGAGCAAAGCAATTTCACAGCTAACCAATATTCTACCAAACAGGACCGATAAACTCCTGTCAACAAGGTTAGGTTAGGTCCGATTCAAAATGAAAGATCTTATCCTACAAGTTACCTGACTGCTTACACAAGAGAACTCTTGCCTAAGCCTAACTGCTTAGCTAGGTTGAAAAAATGCCTTCGTTCTACCAAGAAAAGTTTTGATCATCTGATTATCTGTTTTAGATAATTGCTTCTCGAAATTGTTCCGTTACCCCATTCATCCCATCACAAAAGTGAATTGTAGTGAATCCGTCTTCAAAGTACGATTGAAGGAAATTTTTATAAGCACTCTAATTAGTAGCTTTAGAGTCACCATATTCTACTATTGGTCTTGGACCTGTTTCAATATCAAATAGAATGTGTATATGGTCCGAATCGTAACCCACTGCCGTAACTTCTCAGAGAGTATAAGCTGATGGCGCATATTCAATATTACGGAATACAAGAATAGATAAACTTCAACAACTATACATTAGTTAAGTGAATTATATTAGAAGGACTATGACTTAATTCATAGGGCGTGGCCACTATGACGTTTTATGTAAGAGATAACTTCTGCAGTTAGGCATTTGTGATTCACTTAGCCATTGCTTGTTGCATTGTGCTTGAAACTACGTTATTTCAGAGTTTGTATCGTAAATTCAACTTCCTGGAGGAAATCAACAGGTCAAAATCAATTACAGTAATTTAAGACATTTTATTTTACAGAACTCTGGTGGTATGCGACTTTAAACTCTTTCAAGTTGTAATCCTATGCAATAGTGTTAGCTCGGATCTTTACCACGTTTTCTTATCAATTATCAAAAGCCCACCGTTGAAGTGAGTTGTTTATCGTAGGTTACAGATGAAGTATTCAGACAATATGGATATCTGAAAATTTGAATAACACTTATAATCCTGCAGTTTATCAAATATTACAACTTTTGAAAAGATCTGAAAGTCCTGTGGAAAATATGGTTTTCCTTCACACGAATCTGCACTTTTCCAATTTTTTTTTTCATATCAATTTGTCAAACTATGTTCAATATATAATTACCAGATTCTATTGAAGTTAGCTTTTCACTAATTATATTCCGATAACTTGAAGAAACGGTAGGCCCTAGTCGAATAGAACCTAAAGTACCAAACGTTTCGTCTGCTACAGCAGCAGACATCATCAGTGGTATGTACGTTGACTGCGAGGACGAAGGTTATATCTTGAAATTTCAGCAACGACCAACTTTTCCAAATATTTTATTCATTATATTGTAACTCGCATATGTTGCCATTATTTCAATATAATTTCAGTTTCAATTTCTACCGATGTGAAAGTTATCCAAATGCTTAGAGAGATGGTAGTTGCTGGTCTGGCTTCCTGGTCATATTGACTTGGAAGGCAATGAGGCTGCTGACTCCTTTGCAAAGGATGATGCTGCAAACAGCTTCATCGGACCAGAACCTGTCATTGACATCGCTTTAGGCTTCGCCAAACAAAGATTGAACACTTATATGGCAAGAAAATTTAGGGACTTCTGGTGGAATCTTACAGGATTGGCTCAGTTCAAGGCGTTTATTCACCCTTCGATGCTTGACACCAAGAAGTTGTTAGAGTATAGTAGCAGCAGAGCATATACTTTGTGCCTGCCCCCTGGGGACCAAATCAGGTTTTTAGAGTTTGACAGAGCCGTATTCTTACCATCTGACCTAAAGATCCTTCATCCTCGTAGAGTAGGATCAGACTTCTTCTGCTGACCAGTTTCGGCTGCTGCTGACGCATTTTTGGTACATTTAGTTGATTTCTTCACAAAAGGTATCTGCTGTGATGGTTTTGTCCAGTTGCAGAAAGTTATAGTGAATCACACCAGCCGCTGACCACCATACAGTAACCATGGTCTTTTTTTGGGGGGTTCACGCTTTTGGAAAGTGCCTGGGTGGCTCATTGTTTTGTACAGTTCGGATTGTACATTATGAAAATTCTCTGTTCTTCTTTCTATTACCGTCTTTCGTGTTTCCGCCAGAGGTTGGAGTGTTAGCTTGGAGCAGCGGTCGTCACACTTTTCTGGCCAAGGGACACACAGGACAATGTGGGTGTCAGCGCCGGGCTGCAGAGTATGTGACGGCTGCAAATTGAGTCGCCCGACAGCCGCGCGTCTCTTTTTAATATGGAAGTCTTGCGGCAGCTGCGCGACCTAATGTGAAGGCTCTCTAAGAGTGTTTGCTCACTTATATGTAATCAGTTCATTTCGTTATTAATCATTTCGTCATGTGTAGAATATAACATCGTTCAAATGTCCGCCACTGCGGAGCGCATCCGAAACGTCCAATTTTCCATGACTCTGGCACATAAATCAGGCATGGATTCTGTTAGCTTTGAAGACCGCTGTGATCTGTGGCTTATTTGCATACACCTGCAACTTGAGAAAACGCCGCAAGAAAAAGTCTAACGGAGTCAAATCGCACGATTTTGGTGGCCAATTCACATCACCTCCACGTGAGATTACCATATCCTAAAATCGCTCGTACAGATTATCCAATGTGATATGAGCTGTTTGGCATCTAATTCGGTCAAAAAAAGTTGGTAAGCATCGACCTATAGTGCTCGCAGTTGACAGTGATGGCCTGGCCGTTCTCAAAGAAATGTGGATCGATGACGCCTCCAGCCCAAAATCTACTCCAAACAGTGACATTTTCGGCATGCATTGGACGCGTTTATATCTCATGTGGGTTAGTATTGTCCCAAATTTGATAATTCAGAGAACACACGTTGTTTTATATGGTCGTTTACCTTCAGTTCTTGGGTGCAGGCCCAAATCACGACACAAAATTCAACAATTTGTGGTCTGCGAGAGGCAGGGTTCTTATGAGCGACGCGAATTCGACTGCCTCAGATTCTCCTGCACACTCTCACAGACAGCGCCGATATTTTCAGCAGATCTTGTGTTTCCTCGACGTACGGGTATTGGTCAATCGTTCACTGAACCAGTTAGACGATTATGGCGACCGTAAAATGTGCGAAGCGCGCTGTACGTTGTTCGAACAGAACACCCATTTCGATAAAAAAAATATGTGCACGTGTTGTCGAATGCTATAAATGATAACTAATTTGACAGATATAGCTTCAACAAGATGGCTGTTATCAATTGTCAAGGTTCGAAATGCTCTGTTGGAAGACCCTGTATATAAATGTTTATAATTTTTTTATGTGGATTATTCATTGAATAAAAGATTCAGTGGTTTATTTATCTTGGCAATGTATTGCTATTAATTTGTGAATTTTAATAGTCCGTATGAATATCAATTAGGATAGGTTGTTCGTTTTTTTTTTGCTGAAACATCGTTAACTTCATTATAATGCGCTCTTTCATTGTTTATGCTGCTTTAATGTAATTCACATTCTCATCATTAACTCCGATTAGCAGAAAAAACACACTTTAATCCAGTCGACATTTTTTATCACAGCGATAAATGCATATTACTGGTGGATAATTGCTTTTTCAACTTGTATTGTTGAAGAACGAAATAAAAAACACAATAACCTTATTTATATCTTCAGAAATATTCACTACAACTACCTGTTTGAGATTGTGTACTAAAAGAAGACCACTTCATTATAACTTCAGAAAGTTCATAGAACAAAACATTAATTACAATAATTTCATATATGTTCAAGGCTGTGCCCAGGGATTCATTTCGGGTGAGTTATAAATACGAAGTGTTTGAAAATTAAACTTCCGCGACTTTTTTTGTTAAGATAACGTGTTAAGAAACACGTGTTAAGGTGTTAAGGTTAAGGTTAAGTAAATGGAGGATGGCGCTCAAACTCGGCGTAAGTATAGAGGACAGTCCTGCCAACCTATCTACAAAAATAATTTCGACAATCCTTTCCCGCGGGCATTTAAAATGATCAATTTCCGGTAATGTCTTGACAGATGAACCTTGCATGGCTAATGATTATTTCGATATATGTTGTACATTGAATATCCAATTTTCAGGGAATCATAAGGTATTTGTTTAATTCGCAATATTTTTTTTCAGAGGAATAGCTGTAGGTATCTACACAACAAACTCCGCTGAGGCATGTTATTACTGTGTAGAAAGCAGTAATGCCAATATAGTAGTTGTAGAAGATGAAAAGCAGCTGGAAAAAATTCTATCAGTTCGTTCAAGGCTGCCAAACGTCAAGACTATCGTGCAATATACGGGAGAACCCCCAAACCATCCAGATATTATCAGTGTAAGAATTACTAATATTGTTCTGCGTCAATATGAAATGTATGGTTTTTGTGTTGCAGTGGAAGAGATTAATGGAAATTGGTGAACAGCAGACAGATGATTTATTAGAGGATGCGTTGAAGCATATTGGTATTAATCAATGTTGCACGCTGGTTTATACGGTAATACTTTTTTTTTGGTATATTTCATATAATTCGGGATTAATTGTATTTGTTTAGATTTAATCTCATACTTTTTGGTAGCCTGAAACGGGTGAAGATTATGTACAGGATTAGTAGATATCATATCACTACTTCAGTTCTAGTAAATTGATGGATGTAGCCGTTACTACGTGGTAGGAAATCATAATAAAGAAAAGAGAAATGTACGGAAGCGCAGAAGGGTCACATATTTTTATTATTTGTTTCTTGGAAATTACAACTTTGAATCTCGAAATTTCGACTTTTATCTCGAAATTTCGACTTTAAAGTCGAAATTTCGAGTTCAAAGTCTATGTTTTTTACCACTTTTATTTGCAACTAACGTTACTGCAGTTTTGTCCTATACGGACATTTTCAAACTCACACAATAAAAATAGGACGAAACTGCAGCAACGTTATAGAACAGCAACAAATAGAAAGTTTCATTTCTCTTTTCCTCAGTTGTAGTATTTACTGATATTAAAAAAACCTTTGTGCTTGTATTAATTTCAATAATGAATCCCGATATATTGAACTTACACAGCTGATCTCAAAACGTATTTCAGATTACTATTTGTAAACCAGAAGAAAAATAGCCTAGGTAACCACATGTTACAAAATTCACTGAAATAAATATAATTGTCCGTATCTCAATTGCTTATAAAAATGTGTTCCTCCTCAATTATTCGAAACACCTTTAACTTTCGTCAATTTTCTTATGGAATTGTAAGATATTTTGTAATTGTGAATATGAGAGTTCAGAGAGGGTAACTGTGTAAAAATATCTTGTTTTTCTCATGTATACCTCTTTGGGAAATAATTATTTATAATAGTGTGGTTGACAACTTGGGACAATTTTAAGCGCAGAAGTGGTGATCATTTCCTCTCATTTTAAAGGCTATTAAATTGATCATCAGACAGCAGAAAAAACAGATCACAGTTCTTTTTGATCAAAATGATTTTATTTCCTCCGTTCTAGTACTAACGAGTTTCACTGGTGAGGAGAAACTTTAACCCGTCTTACTATGCTTGATAACAGTGAGGCATTCGCCCATTCAACCATGAATTGTTTTTTGACAATTTCACATTTCTTGGCTGACGATTCTCAGCTATACTACAGTTTCAAGTCTCAAGAACTAGAAAATGCATGTGCAGTTATAAATGAGGATTTAGGAAATTTTATCAGTTATGCCACTGATCACTGCCTGCTTCTTAATGCAACAAATCTAGTCATGCTGTTTGGAGGTAAATATCATAGACAAACCTTACCTGTGGATATTAATATTAATATAAATAATGAGCAATAGCGTTAGTGGGTGAAACAAAAAATCTAGGCGTATTATTGGATTCTGGCTTAAGGTTTGAAAAGCATATCAAAATGTAGATACAGCGTACTTATTCTAACATCAAGTTGATTTATGGAAACCGACATCTTTTTCCAATAAACATAAAACACTAGTTTTGTCATTATTTAATTACGCGGATGCTCTGTATGGACCTAATTCAACTGTAGAATATAAAAACCAAATTCAGAAACAGAATATGGAGNGTGATATTTCCACTTGGAAGTGAATCACACGTTAAAAAGTAAGACCTCGTTAATCCTCAGATTGCACAAGTTTCGACTTTTGAGGGTTGTCGTTAGTAGGGGTGCGACAGCTGGTTAACGGAAAAACAGATTTTTTTATCCCAATGGGAATTACTACATTTAAATTTTCGATAAATCTAGTATTTTTTATATTTTTGCTATAGTAAAGATGTTTATTATTATACATCCATATAAGACAGTGATAAATATAGGTAAATACATCTTATGTTATACAACTTGGTTTCTTTATAGAGCTGTTCTGTTGAGTAAGAGTTTTTTCCTAGGAATTATTATACTATTATATACTATTTTGCATGGCTTGAAGACGGTACAGGTTGCAGTCAAATGTGCCACCCCACTCAGAGATACAATATCTAATAATTGATTCTGCTAAAGATCTATATACCGCCATTAGATTTTTAATGTTTGAGATTTCTCTCAAATTATACATTTTGTGAGTGAGCTGGCGGAGTCGCTATGTAACATATATGGTATGTTCGTCCTATCTGATCCAGAACTACATCACGAAAATATTTTAACTTTGATTCATTTTTTATCCAAGGGCAATCATATTGCTTCCTTTGTGGACATTCAGAGGTATGTATTTTTAGGGCATTGTCAATTGGTTGATCGTTTTTGAGAGGCATGAAACAAATGAATTTGGTTTTATTAAGATTCAAACTGAGGAGATTGTAGTTCAGCCATATCTGTATATTCTTCAAACCATTTGCTGCTGTTTGATATACTTGTTGCCATGTTTTTCTAGAAGAAATGATTGTAGTGTCGTCTGCATATTGATTTTTCGAAAAATTTTATTGCTTGAAACCCCCCCTTTTTTACTAAATTTTTTATGAGTTTCGCAATTTTTTAGAGCCCTTTTTGAAATTTGTCAATTTGTTGCTAGAGGTCATTCCGAATCGAATTTTCGGTGCCCTTGGACATAAGTTCTAAAAAAAGGATCTTGCCACCGAGACTATATAGGAGTGATCGTAAATAATATGCGGTGTGTAGCAACAGTTAATGTTGAAGAACAATAAAGAACGCAATTCCAAGTTGAAATAATAGTTAATTTTACCGAATTGTTTACCTATTCAACTGTACAATAACCTAGTATGAACAATTAGTTCATAAGTTATGTATTTCCAACAAGTATTCGCCAATTCCATTACACGTCCTATTTTTCAGTCGGGAACTGTTGGAAACCCCAAGGGAGTGATGCTGAGTCACGATAACTTCACCTGGGATGCACTGGCGATCTTGGAGAGACTGAGAATTCAGAAGGGAACGAACGAAACCCTAGTGAGTTATCTTCCCCTCAGTCATGTCGCAGCTCAAACGGTCGACATATACATCGCTATATTGGCTGCTGGAGCTATATATTTCGCAGATAAGGATGCGTTGAAAGGGAGCCTGGTGGATACCCTCAAAGAGGTCCAACCTACTAAGTTCTTGGGAGTTCCGCGAGTCTACGAGAAGATCTACGAAAAGATGATGCAGGTAGCTGGTCAAAACGGATATTTGAAGAGAGCCATTGCCTCGTGGGCTAAGGGACAAGCTTTGCAGCATCATCTTGATGCGATGGATGGGTGAGTGGACTTTTGAATGATAGTTCTCAATATACNGATCTAGAAGGATATCCATGGCCGCTGACGGTGTGGTACTGATGGTACTACTGATGGTCAGACAAGCCTGTCTTTGTAAGCCAGAGAGCTTCGCCTGGGCCGTTTTCTGTACAGCCTTCGGCCACCAGGCAATTGCACCATAAGCGATCATTGGTCTGACAATCATCACATAATGGATTTGTTTGGGACCCAAACCCCAAGTTTTACCACAAATCTTTCGACATGTCCATAGGAACAGTCCGGCTTTGTGTAAACATTTTTTCAAGTGAGCGTTCCAGGTGAGTTTTTTATCAACTGGTGATCATGTAATGAAATGGAGTGAAACAAGAACAAGGAAATATATCTGTTTCCGGTTAAGGTTTTCGGTAGTAGTGCATTTTTGAGATTTTGAAAATGAAAGGGAACTCCTTTCGAAATAGTAACCTTCTAAACGAATCAAAGTATATAAATTTAATGTTTTTCATAATTATTACCAAGTCTTAGTACTCTCTTGTTGATGATAATTTCGTTAGCAAAACGCGCGTTAAAATACATAAATTTTGTTATGGTGAGGCAGGGGAAAAGGCAGGGGAAAAAATTCAAAATCGTTGAAAACAATATGACTGGCATATTACTGTGAAGTTTACAACATGTTAGGTTGAGTCCTTTCGAATAAAAGTATTACCTTTTTTCCCCGTGGCTGGCACCCATGTTGGGATATTTGAAGATCGTTCCTTATTGCACATCTAGAATATAAAACGAAACTACATACAAAATTTCAGCCTTCGAAAATATACCGGTACGGAGAAACAGTGAAGAAAAAGTAACTGTTTTATGAACGCTCCTTTTTTCTCCGCGACTGGCACCCCAGTTGAAATATTTAAAAATCTTTTCTTATTGCACATCTACATATTCATCTACATCTACATCCACATTTACATCTACAACATAAAACAAACTACATACAAAATTTCAGACTCCGAAAATATAGCGGTACGGAGAAACAGTGATGAAAAGTAATTTTCATAAATGAAGGCGCCCTTTTTACCCCCACGGGGGGCTCTCCAGTTGATTATTTGAAAATCCTTTCTTATAGTTAGGTCAGTTTAGACATTCGAAGCTACCTAAATTCCTACCAAGCTGAAAATCAGTAAGGTTGTTTAATATATGATTGAAAATAAAATTTGAGAGTTTCCCATCTTTCCCATGTATGGAAAACATTTTATTGAAGGTCAAAGGTCAAAAAAAGAGTTTTTCACGATTTTCAACAAAACGGTAAGTTTTATCTTAAAAATACCTCAAGCAAAAATTGTATATCATAAAGTCATCTACAAAAAACGCATGAATAGTTTCTTCCTACAAGCCACCGTTTTCGAGAATATATAACGATTCAAAAAGTTGTAATCATCATAATATGCACACGTTTCCACGCCACCCATGAAGTAGTGTACTTTGTGCGTTTTTTTAAAGTGGTTTCCCAGTAGGCCTATTCCAAGGGTCAGTTGTGATCCTGTTTAATTTGAAACTATTGCAAAATAATGGATATTAGCAGAGATTGAAAAGATAAAAGCAATTTGAGTTAAAAAAAGTAGTAAAATGTAATCGTCAGAGTCGTAACTTTCAAATTCTTCTTCTTGTTCTCCTTCTTAATCTTCTTGTTCATCTTGTTCTTGTTCTTCTTCATCCTAAGTACATGTAAACTGCGTTAATAGCGATGTATCACATGTCGCCTCGTTGGAATCAAACGGATCCTCCACGGTTGGTGATTCAATATTAGAGCACGATCAGCCTTGACAGTGTGTACANTACTCAGTGAAGACACGCCCGAAGAAGCCATTGTATGGCGAAACACGTGTTGCATTTTCGTAAATCTGTTTGGTGAAAATTTCACAATGAAGTTTGCTTAAAAACGCCTTTTTCCAGGATAAAGTCAAATTCGTATGGATATCGACTGGCCACCTCGTTGATATTCTCAAAGATCAAAGAGGCCCTTGGCTTCAGACGCTGCACTTTCTACGCTACTGCCGCAGCTCCGTTAGCCAACGACATCAAAAAGTACTTCTGCAGCATCGACATACCGATAATGGATTGTTTCGGAATGTCCGAGGCCAGCGGCGCGCATACGATCTGTATTGAGGGCGCTACCAACTTGGATACCATCGGTATGCCCTTACCAGGGGTGAAAACGAAACTCTTCAATGAAGAAAACGGACAGGGCGAGATTTGCATGTACGGCAGGCACGTTTTCATGGGATATTTGAACGAGCTTGAAAAGACGGCGGAGACTTTGGATAGCGATGGGTGGCTGCATACCGGTGATTTAGGTCGAATTGATGAGAAAGGGTTCGTGTACATCACAGGTGAGTAAAGCTAGTAAACAAAATTGAACCAATTTCGTATTCAAAAAACACATTTTAATGTGATATTTCCACTTGGAAGTTTACAAAACCGCGACACGTGTTTCGCTATACAATATCATCTTCGGGCGTCACAATACTGTTTGTACGTATTATGAATCATTATGAATATTACCACCTGCCAAATTCATTGCTTAAACTATTTAAATATCTAGGAACAACTCATAAGACTGGAGAATAATAAATAAACATTTATCTGAGTTATCATTTTAGCTACTTCAAAGACCTGTCCTAATTACCAATTTCCTCGTTGCAAAATGAATTCACGTCTTTATTCTTCCAAGAAAAGTTCTTCCGGTTTGTCCAATATACAATTTTGGACAAGATCTACAAGTGAATTTGTATTGTCTCGATTTAACCGACACTGCAGTTTTAGTGATATAAAAGATATTATTTAATAAATATTTATTTTCATTAGATATAAAAATTTATTTCAAATTTCAACTAAATTTTTTCTGAATATTACTGGAGTTTTTTCC
>NW_019289643.1:1466-15357 GCF_000500325.1 Leptinotarsa decemlineata | reverse complement strand
GAATGGGAAGAAATACCAGCGTGGTCCAAACAGAACTGGCTGGTATCTCAATCGCCACAAAAGAAATAACCAGGAAAGGAATTTCTGACAAAAACATAACAATCTGCACTGACAGCAAACGAGCCCTATTAGTCTTGAACAGACAACGTATTACCTCAGGGCTAGTACTAGAGTGCCACCAAGATTTAGCCAAAGCCTCGGTAGATAATAACATTATCCTGAGGTGGGTTAAAGGGCACGACAGCAGTAAAGGTAATCGCATTGCCGACTCTTCAGCCAAGAAAGCGGCTGTACCAAAAATTCAAGGACCCAGTGGCACCTACGGCCTGATTACTTCCACAGTTGCGGAATTAGCCAAATGTTACACCCATAATCAGTTCCTAAAGAGATGGGATGTAATCAAAGGATACAATCTTGCCAGAATCACTCTGGGCGACCCTGGGAAGCTGGCGCCGAAGAAATATTTGGCGATGACCGGGAAAAATCTACGCTTAACAGTAGGATTTCTGACTGGCCACTGTCAACTAAGAAAACACCTCCATAATATGGGGCTAGTGGACACATCTCTATGCAGGATGTATGAACAGGAAGATGAGACTGTCAGGCATGTCCTATGCGAGTACCGGAGTTATTGTCAATAAGAGAGTGTTCGGCGAGTCTTGGCCCATACCTACCGATAAAAAGAAGATGTCTCCAAGTGACCTGTCCACCTTCCTGGAAAGGACAGGATGACCTAGGAGGATAACTCCTCAAGAGGATGTTCAATAGGACACATTTGGCCTAAGTGATGTGGGCTTACACTCAATCTCCCTACTCTACAGATACAGATATAAAATATAAGAATATAAATAACTTACTGACTTGCAGGATGCTGCTCACTTTCATTTTCTGAATTATCACTGTCAGGCATATTTTATTTAAAAAAATTATTTATTCAGTAAAATAGGTTATATACTGTAGTAAACACAACTGTATACACTATGGGTATCCAAGCTCATTGTGGCGAGAGAAATAGCGAAACGCCGAATCAGTGAAAAGAGTATCGCACAGTCGCTTGCGTATGGCGATCCGTCGCCGTGGCATTCGTCGCTACGCCAGCAATCGATTTTACGTGCGACTATAGATGTTTCACATCAACATAGGAAGTTTCATTTCTCATTTTCATCCTTCTAATTCGATATTTTGTAGCCCTGAGAATGGCGAAAGTCTATCGTCGAAACATTGGCAAATTAAATTGTGAATACTGGGTGATTCGTTATGTCCAACAGCTCGTGACATTTAACGTTAGTTTTATATTAGTTCAAATTGCCTGAAAAAAATTGAAAAAAAAATTAATAATTCCATTTTTTTAGGCAGACTGAAAGAACTTCTCGTAACGGCAGGTGGGGAGAACATTCCTCCCGTCCCCATAGAACAACAAGTCAAAGCTGAATTACCTCAAATCAGCAACGCCTTCTTGGTGGGCGACAAAAGAAAATTCCTTTCCGTGCTTCTTACTCTGAAAACAGAAGTGGATCCCGATACTGGTGCCCCCAATGACAAATTACTCTGGTCTGTTCGGCAATGGCTGAGCAGTCTGGGATGCCCAGCAGAAACCGTGAAGGAAGTATTGGCAGGCGGTCCAGATAAGAAACTTCTGGATGCGTTGAACGAAGGTATCGAAAGGGTGAATAGGCAGGCTACCTCTAACGCGCAGAGGATAAGAAAGTTGGCTGTTCTGCCGGCTGATTTTTCCATACCTACAGGAGAATTAGGTAAGTATCAAAGGTGGAGAGCTAACGGTATATCTGGTAATAAGGAAATCTGGAAAATAAGATTAAGGCAAAAGAGAACTTGATTGTAACTTTGTAAACTCAAAATAAGTGATAGAATGGAACTGGTCTGCTTTCGTCACAGAAGGGTAAACAATCTCCTGTGCTTTCGTTTTTATGTTCCAGCCCCAGGAAGGGTTTTTTGCCGAATCAAAAATATTAAAGCAGTAAACGGCTCCTTCAAAAACCGGATGATTTGAAAATAATAATTAAAGTAAAAGATACAGTTCTTCAGATACGATTCTCTTACTTCTGATGTGTCAAAAATTCGTTAAGCTGTTCTGATTATTGGTGGTTGAAACAAAAGATACAGTTCAAAATGAGTATAGTACACGCCAACTAAGACAAGATTTTGATGCGCATTTAAAACCAAATTGTACCCACCCCAGAAAATAGCTATTGGTCACACAAACTGATGTCGATAGTACATTGACGAAATATGACTCATGTGGGCGGAGTCTTTTAAGACAGTACGATTTTACGTTTCTGTGCTGACTCATCTCAGTTGACGCGTACTATATCAAATGATGACAATAATGAATACTCAAATAAGAAATTCAAAACTAGTTTTTCCAAAATTTCTGTCATAACTCTAGGAGAAAACACTTTATATAACATAGTTGATCTGAATGAAAGACTGAAAAAGTTTGAGTATCGAGTCAAAATCTCAAGAATAAAGTCGTAATTTTGAGATTGTGGTCGTAATTCCTAGACTGGAGTTTAAATCCCGAGATAAAATTTGTAATTTCGGGCTTAAAATCGAAATTTTGAGAATAAAGTCGAAATTTTTAGTTTAAAGTGGAAATTTCGGGATCGAAATCGAAACTTCGAGTTCAAAAGTCGGAATTTCCGCAACTTAGTGTTTCTGATTAGATTGTTCCAAAGGAGGGGTACATATGTAAGCATGTCATCTATTGATTTATTTCAGTTGCTGGAGCATCTGAAATATTAAATATACTGTTGGTTAACAGCTTTCTCCACGATTTTCGATAATATTGATGAGAAAGTGCTTTTCACTCAAAAATAACTGCACCGATGGAGTCATTTGATATTGAAACTGTGGATAATTATAAAGTACGTCTCCGCTATTCGATAGAAAATGATGCCTAAATTAATATTTGCCAATAATTCAAGCCCATACAGATCATTTATTGGGAAAGGCACCACCCACTATTTCCACACTAGAATCCACAATGCCAGAAATTACTTTTCGACAACTTCTAGTCAGGCGAATTTTGAAACAGCTCAATGTCTGTTCCTGCTGAAGTGCCCGTCATCGTACTCAAAAGTACGCCAATGAACTCACACCAGTGTTTTACAGACTTTTCAACCTGTCTTACAAGGAGGAGGTTTTTCCTTCTTGTTGGAGGTTTGCTCGCGTACAGACTATTCTCAAAAAGAGCAAGAAAATTCTCCCAAATAACTACAGACCAGTCGCTTTGCTATCAATGATATCAAAAGTCATGAATAAAGGCTTCAACATCTCGAGCGATCATCAATATGGCTTTCGGAAACAAAGATCAACAGGCAACCTTCTATCGTATGTCACCCATATTTGGAATAATGCAATCAATAAACATGGAGAGTCAAGAGCTGTTGCACTTGATATTTCTGAGGCCTTTGACCATGTGTGGCATGAGGGTTTGCCGGTCAAAAGTCGATGCTTTTGCTTGTCGGATCATTTTTGTGTACGGCTCTCCAGCTTCCTGAAAGAACATTCCCTGCAAGTGGCATTCGATGGATATCTCTCGAATACTCTTACCATCGTTGCTGGTGTTTACCAGGGATCTATATTGTCACCAAACCTCTTTTTATTGTATTTCAACAACTTATTGAAAAAACGAAGAACCCAGTACATTGCTTCGCTGACGACAGCACACTTGTCATTCCATTTGGGTTCCAGGGCATCGGCTGCGGATGCACATTTTCACCGGCAGCAGGAGGTTGCATAACTCAATGAGGATCTAGAACTAATTTCGAATTCGAGTGAAACCAACCAGGTTCAATTCAATGCCACAAAAACCAAGGCATCGGTTTTCTCCAAGAATATAAATGTCTACGAACTGGATATAATAATGTCAGGACAGACAATTCCGCTTTCTGCTTCGATAAATTTGTTGGGGGTTAGAATGGACACCAGTATGTCTAGGCACAATCTTGTCGCTGTCAAAAGCTTGAAACACTGTTCCGAACCAGAAAACTGTACACACCTCAGAAACTTCTGATGCTTTGTAAAGATCAGATCAGACCTTTTTTGGAGTATTATTCTAATTTGTTTGTATGGAGCTCCGCCCCTAAGCATAACCTGAAGCTGTTAGATTCCATTCAGAAAACTTACATGGATTGAAGACTCGAAGATAACTTGCAACCTGAATAGGTTGGAACATCTAAGAAAGTTTGGAGATTTCACGGGAGGTGTTCAAGTGACTTGACACACCTAGCTTCCACCTAGACTTCCACCTAGAGCGGTACATATCAGAAATACGCTACGGACTGTGGCTGCTCATCGTTTTGAGGTTCAACTCAGTATACCTCGACATTCACTACTTAATAACTCTTCCATTTGGAGAACTGCGTGTATGTGGAATAAACTTCCTAAGAACGTTTTTCCAAATGAATTCAATCTCCAGCGATTCAAATCCATCGTGAATTGCTACTTTCGCACATGTCATTCGACCTGGGTAAATATGATGGATAATAATAATAATACCCATTGTCAACTTATTCCGGTCCTGTCTTTTGATACCTTGTGAATTTCAATATGAGAATGATTGTCGTTATTATCATAACGTGAAATATTTTCTCCAAATGAATGTTTTTCCACACGATTCCAAAATTGATAAATACAGGCAATTTGATAACGAAGGTAAATTATATCAAGCAGCATATGGAGTAATGAAAAATGACGGTTATTCACATGATATTTATATGATACACAATGAAATAAACACTTCAGAATTCCATAATAATTCAGATAGTCACTTCAATGATTTATGTAATCGTATTTGATAAATAATAATGCAATAGATGATAGAATATGAGCAAGACTTTTCTTATTCTTGGATGAATACTTTCTTTCACAATAAAAAATATGGAAATTCAAATGCGATTCTTATTTTTCATATCATTTCCCTACACGTTTTTACTGACAGTTTGTTGTAACACTTGGGCTAAAAAATGCATAGGCTAACATGGATTTAATCATTCAATATAACGGTCATACAATTTTTCGATACAATTTTTATAGTACGATTTGTGTTTAGCCTCGAAATAGGCCTATGTTTCGACGATTACCTTTCCATCGACGGTCAATTTCTTTCCAGCCAGCATCCTCTTGAGGTCTGGGAACAGGAATCGGGGGGCCAGATCTGGATTCATGCAATTTTGTCATGATTTCGATTGATTTGTGACACGATGCATTGACTTGATGAAACATCATTTTCCTTTTCTTCAAATGGGGCCGTTTTTCCACGATTTCGTCATTCAAACGCTCCAATAAAGTTACGAAATAGTCGCTGTTGATGGCTTTTTCCTTTTCAAGTTAGTCGATGACTATTAAACCATGCGACCATGCGCATCCCAGTATACTTATACCATAACCTTGCCAGCCGACTGTTGCGTTTGTGTACGATTTGAAGTCGGTTCAACTCGTCTACTCAGATGACGATCGTTTTGATTCTGGTGTGGAATGATGGAGCCATGTATCAACTATTATCACGTATCGACGCACACATTCGGGTTTTTTATGGTGGAAAACCGTCAAACACTGCTCAGAATCATCAATTCGATGTTGTTTTTGACCGATTGTGAGCTTGCGCGGCTTCCGCAAACTCAAATATTCATGCACGATATGTCCAACATGTTCCTTTGATATCTTTAGAGCCTCAGCTATCTCGCTTAACTTTTTAGACTTTTTTGATGTTTTCGTCGGTAACAGCTAGCCTTCTTGGAGCGTTCACTACGTGAATCGTCCTCGGTGCTCATTTCACCTTGTTCAAATTCAGCAAACCACTTTTTTTTCTTTGATTAACGACGACTGAAGGTAGTATATGGAAGATAGGGACTATCGGGACTTTCAGTCAAACAAGTTCAAAAAACAAACTTAGATACTCCATTTCACAAATCGCCAAGCTTTCGTCTCTGAATAGAGACTTCGTCAGGACGCTAAAATGAAATACAATGGAAAAGAACTACAAAAAATGGACAAATGTTACAAGTGATCTGAGTTTCACAGTTAAAAATTGAATATTGATGAAAAAATGTTTTCACAAAATTTGTGCATTGATGTTAATAATGTCATAATTTTCAGATATCTGATATTAGTAATGTAATAACAAGAGTGACATTATAGCAGGGGAGCCCACGATTCAAAATGGGGATTTACTCGAGCGTCATAGTGACCTATNATAATCTGCCGCGCTTCAGTAAATCCCGAAATCCCCGCTTGTGCTCCCTTATTTTTATCATTGAAAATATTTCTATTTCATAAATAGTCATTGAATGAATTTTATACGTGTGATTATTTCAAATTGAGAATACTACCGAGATTTATCTATGTCTAGTAAATAATTGTAAATTATATCCATTTTCGATGTCTGCTTTTTTGTTCATATCATTAGGTTTTTTGTTAATAAAAACCAATCATCAACTCATACACTCATACACTGCAAATTCGATTAAATCTTTGGTATTTCGACATAAAAAATTCCTTTGGACATATTTTTTTCTGAATAGAAACTTTGCTTGATCAAATTTAATTTTGTGTCCTGTTTCAATAGGATGTTGAGCTACTGCACATGGATTTTTGTTTAATCTTATATCACTTTTGTGTGCTTGATAATGTTATGAAAGTTGTTCCAATATAATTTTAATCACAATTATTATTTGGTATATTATAAATGTTTGATTTTTTCAAATAATCAAGCACCCTTCTATCGTACAATGGTGTAGGGTGAGTTATATAAAACACAAATTACACCTTTCTTAACACGTCTTTTTACAAAATAATTTCCATTCTATTCTGTTAGTACTTAAATGCTACGCTCCTGCCCATGTTACTCCTCTTTTTTCCAGAATGTACCCTATTGTTTTATCCCATGTTTTCCTTGGTCTACCCTTTTTCTTATTCTTCTGGATTGTCGCTTCCCAAACTTTCCCAGTTAGTCTTGTCTCTTTCATTCGATACAAGTGTTCCCACCAGTTGAGTTGTCTCTCTTCTANGATTTGTTATTCTACACGACTGTCGAAAAAATAGTGTACCTACGCAACACGACCAAATTTTTTTTAAATCGCAGACTTGCAGGATTCTTCCCAAAAAAAAAAATCCGGACTTGTTACGTAAATTACAATTTTTGTAGGCATTGTACTTCTTTGTTCCAAATACTGATCTTGTAAATGTGAATCTAAATTCAAGGAATTGTTTGGCGGTATTACAAACCTGAATATTTTTGGGGAAAAGTTTTTGACTTTTTACTACTCCATCTTGATACAAAAAATGTGGGAATCTTCCAAGGAGAGAAAAGAAGAAATCAATTTTGAAAGAAGTGAGTCTATACATAGATGTGTAGATCATGCAAAGAAGTAAGTTTCAGACACAAACTGGAGGAAAAAGCCCTAAAATATCGATATAAAACATAGTAACTCGGTTGATTCCAAAATTCTGTGGCAAAATAAATTCCGGTTTGATGCGAGAGGGGGGGGGGGTAAAAAAAAGCTCTCCTGAAACAGCTACTTCCATATAAACATTGAATTACACGAATGACAAATTCTTTCGAAACAAATACTTTTATATGAACACTGAATTATACAAAAAACACTTTTCTATACTCAGTTTGTTCCAAACATTCGTTATGGGATTTAATCAGATATCATTCACCGGATTTCTACACAATATACTGAAACAAAGGTAAACATTTCACTTACATGGAAGAGTGTTATCCCCACTGGTAGAAATCGATGTTTGGCCTTAAGACACTTCAGTTCTAATCTAGATAACTTTATAAGAAAACACACAAAATCATAAATACGATTTTTTATGTCAGGGAATAAGTTTGATCTACTTATGTCATCGATGACATCGTAATGACATTCATTTACTTATTTCATTAAATCCCAGCCAAGAGGAATCTTGTTTGATTTGAAAGGGTTTCTACCACTCCACCTTGATTAAAAAAAATGTGGGAATCTTCCACAGAATGGAAGGAGGCAATCAATTTTAAAAGAAGTAACTCTATACATAGATGTGTAGATCATGCAAAGAAGTAACTTTAAGAAACAAAAATTAGTCACCCCCAACAATATAATATGACCCTTTCAACTAAAACCTAAATAGGTCTTCATAATGTTGCAGAGTGACTATGTGTTTTGCATTGTAGGGTATAGGTACTCATGTTTGTTACTGTATATTTCTAGAAGAGTACAACAAATATAATCGCAGATAGAACCGAAATTCCAAATTCATGAAAAATAGAACGGAAGTGTTATGTCGGTATACAATAATTGTTTTCTGGAAACTTACATCTTGTCAACAAGCTTTCAATCTGATAGAAGAATCCATAAATTTTGTTTATTTCACTTTGAGTTTCAATTTTATCAGTTATCAAGAGATCTGATATTCCAATTCGCAAAAAAATCACCGTTAGCTACGTATTTGATTAAGATAATCTTTGAGTACCTCTTTTGAAATTAACTTGAAAACATTTGTATACTTGCATAATTTGAGAACCAAAACCAGTTGGAAGTTTTAGGAAAACCATTAATTACCACACATTTTCAATTTCAGGTCCTACCATGAAAGTGAAGAGAAGAATTGTCGAACAGAAATATTCAGATATCATAGAAAAAATATACGCTTAAGCGATGGGAACACTTGTTAATATAAATAAACATTGTAATATTTGGATACGAAACAGGTGAAAATTATATTTGCAATAAAGTTATTTTTTCGTTACAGTTGTTTTATTGTTTTTGTCTACTTTTTGTCCACAGTCTCAGTATGAAGTAGTTTCCGTAATATTCGAAACTCAATATTTTCTTATACAATCTATTTCTTTGGGCAGCGGAGTAGTAAATCATTTTCAGGCTGCTGTTTCATAGGCGTACATAACTGAGTCGATTAAAAGTGAGAAATGTAGTATTTATTCCAAACATTTGATGTTGTATGATGTCATGTAACAAATATCAAAAGACTTTTTATGTTATGTATACGATGAGTAACAAAAATATGGAACAACCGCTTTAATAATTGAAAATGTTTTTCACATTAAACATCTGTTACTTCTGAATTCAAAGTATCACTACTTTATATGAAAAGCACTTTATAATGTATCCAATACCTTTAAAGCTTACCTCATTGATCAGGCATACCTGAGATATTTTTAATTTTCTCTGGAAAAAAGGATGACGTCAGGATTTGATCTGATCAAATCGTGCTTTGAGTACTTCATCACCTGAAGAAAATAAATCAATGATAAAGCCCTTCCATCAGTGTTGTTATTAGTAAATTAAACTGTGTGAATTAAAATGGCTGATTTTTCTCTCCACTAACGGAAAGATAATCATTCTTATTGTATATGACGCTCTCATAAACTAAGATACTTGGTGATGACGAAAGTTTCAAAAACATCGACATATTAATTCAAGAACGAGAGAAAAAATGAAGCCGTGATATCACCAAAACCATCTATACAATTTGGTTTTATGCCAACGTTTTGAACTTTATTAAATCCATCATCAGGGCTCTATAATAAAATAATTTAATATGTGAACAGTATATAATAATAAGTTCATTCACAGTAGAATCTTTACAATAATGGGATGAAAAACTTTGGGTGTCATTTGCAAATAAACGGTGAAACCCCATTTAGGACCAAATGATTGCGCATGGGTCTTTATTTCTCGTACTATACAGAATTTTTCCCAAAGAAATAATTACATTTATCATTTGAGTAAAACAGTAATTCGAAGATTTAAAATAATTATGAATTTTTTTTACAAACACTTACATAGTAACACATATATTTACAGAGAAAAATAGAAAAAAAATAGACAGCAGTATTCAATTTTCGACAAGTGAATGTATTTTATGTCTATTTGTCTCGTGTGAGTATCCTTTCATTATCTTTTTTATCAGTTCGAGGGAGTTTATACGGTGGATGTAGAATTTGTATATTTCTGGTGATTCATTGTACATTCTAACACCAAGGTAAGTATATGATCTTTGTACTTCCTATGAAATGGTCAGGCCACATATTTTAAATACTAGCGAGCCGCCCCGGCTCTGCACGGGTGCAATTCTGATGTAGAAGCATAAATTCACCCACCGGAAATTTGAGGACATGTAGAAACCGTGACGCATTATAAAGCGAACCCACATACAAAATTTCAGCCTCCGAAAATATAGCGATACGGAGAAACACTGATGAAAAGTAATTTTATAATGTAAATGCTCCCTTTTACCACCATGGGAGCGCCCCAAATGAAATATTCGAAAATACTTTTCTAATGCGCATCTAACACCTAAGAAGCACGTATATACCAAATTTCAGCTTCCTATGACTCATCGATACGGAGAAACAGAAGTATAGATAAGGTAGGGTTTGTAGTTGAGGCGTGTCTACACGCCCTATCTTGAGGAACTTGCTTCACTATCAGATCTAATAACTTTTTTATAATGCACTCGTCTTGGCAATGCCTACTTCACTCAATGTTTCCATCTCCGTTGGGGTTTTAAGGCCGTCGTAGTTTGGAATTGCTAACTGCGTAGTTTGAAATTCCAAACACAAATGGAGATAGTAACACTGAAAATCTCGGCCTCGAAAGCCTCAACCGATGTATCACCTACTTTATTGTTACGTATTTCCCAGTGTATTTACCAATAATTGACCTCACTGAACAATAATCAAACTCAACTTTATTTCACCTCAAATTCAACAAACACTTCAACTATTATTCGAATGTCTATCGCCTTACTAGGTCGCTTCGCCTACCGCACTGTAACTTCCCAATTGACTGTCTCCATGGGAGATTGGATAACGCTTACATTTAGCAATCCACGGCGCTGGAACATTCCTCGGAATTCCATCGAAGTCGGTAGCGGCAGCGAACATTCGCGCGCTCTCAGCTACGTCACAATTGTTTTATGGCTACCAGGGGCGGCCAGCTTTTTTTTCTTTAGGGCATGATTTACAACATTACATTTAAATGCTTTTGATAGGATATTGTATTGAATAAAGTAGATCGTGTCATCCAGACAAAGTCGCCAGCTGACACGGCCGTTTGTTCAATTATTCATTTGAAATGTCCTTTCAAATTCAGATACAAAATTCTTTCTGATGACTGCTTTTGTTCTTCCAGTGAATTTGAAAATTATCTCAAAACATCAGGCAAATATATGATTTTTACTTGTAATAAATGTATATTCTACAGTGGGTAACAATTAAAGAGTAAGTTACTTCAAATAATGTATGTAACGTAAATTTGTTTTTAATCCCTGAATTATATTTACATTTTTTTGACTCATCCAATCTATTTTCGTAATAGAATACAAATTCAATGAAATTTAATTTCTTAGACTCAGATAAAAAGTTATCTACACCTGTACCCATATGATACCGAATCGAAATTCTTGAAAAACTTCTATTGTATTCGTATTAACCACGATAATAAAGTTGGAGAATCTTCTCAGTATTTCAATGATTATATAATCTTGAAAATATTATCTATGAGAGGTAACGAGAATACCTAAATTCAGATTGACATCATTTCTGTCGATAAAAAAACTCCGATTTTCTCCACAAAAATGGCTTTGGTCTATATACAAATTTCATTTTGAGCTTTGCATACATCAACTTTACCTTCAATTTCTTTTTTTCTAGTTACAGTTAATGTTTCAACTCAGACGTAATGAATATTATTGTTATAGGTTATTTTCCTACAGTGTCCTAGCTCGAAGTACCCCGTTAGGCATTGAACTCAGAGAATTCTTTGAACTTTACAGATGATGTTGAACTTTAAGGAATATATAAAGTATCTAAGAAACATCACCAGTTTGCAATCAGATCAGTTAAAACAAATTTTCAATAACTAGCTTTGTACTGCTCGTAATAAGTGTCATATAGCTTGGAATATAATGTATATCTCAAGTGAAAAGCCAACTAATCAGATACTCTCAGAACTAAATACATGCAAATGAGAAACCTTTACAAGATAGAACGATTATTTCATCGATTCAATTGTTCTGATCACCGACAAAATGTATCTTACTGAGTGTCATTACCGACCTCAAGTTGCGAAATCTATGTTTCTCCAACCACTTTATGAGTTAGAAGTTGAAGACACATTAAAAACTGTTCCTACTGAATGTTCTGCTGAGCGCGATGAAAATCCGTGTTCTATGCTTCTTCATACTCTGGAACATTTCATTTAAAAACCCTAATATTCCCGATTCACAAGAAAGGCGATAAGGGTGCTGTTAATAATTATTGTGCTTTCGCTTCCCATTGGCTTTCTCGAAAGTTTCCAGTTCGGTTTTCAATATGTTACCCAAGACAAAGAAATCTGTGCCCAAGATACTATGTTATACACTTTCATTCTTCACTGCCTGGACAGTAACGAAAAAATAATTTTGGATCGCTCTAGAGTTTTCAACAGAGTAAACCACATACTGCTTGTCGATGAGCTTCGAAATTGCGACCTTAGAGGCCCTGCTCTTAACTGGATCGAATCTTTTCTTTCTCAAAGATCACAAGAGACTTTCATTCAGATGAATGGCATAAAATAAGCCTCTCCTTCTAGAAAAGTTCTCACAGGCGTCCCTCCCCTCAAAGTAGTCATAATCATTTCCTTTCCGTCATAAATGGAATTTTCGAATTCAATCCTTTCGTATTCAAAACTTGCTTTGCAGAAGACACATCATTTGGAGTCCACTCTCATGATCTCAACACTCTCTCTAATATTGCCACTGATGCAGCTTATGCTATGGATATATTATGCAAAAACAACGGTCTACCTTTGAACAATTTCAAAGATGATATGATTTTTTTCTCACGATGGATATAAAAACCAGTGTCAAGCTGGGCGGACAGTCTATCAAAGTAATGTGGCCAAATTCTTGGGAATTTGTCTGGACCAACAAGTAACTTGGATCCATCAAATTGCCTTCATCTGCAACAGAATAGCCAATCACTGTTTTATACTATGGACTCTCATAGATTTTGAATCACTCCATTTTATGAAAATGTATTACTACACACACATGCATTCAATTTTGAACTACTCAATAATATTCTGAGAAAATTGGTCCAGAATATACTGTGTTCTTGTAATGCAGAAGCGATCACAGATAAGTATGACCGTCAAGCATGCCAGATATTCGTGCAAAGTGTTCTGTATCTGTATCTGTAGAGTAGGGAGGGTGAGTGTAAGCCCACAGTACTTAGGCCACGTGTGACCCATTGTACATCCTCCCGAGGAGTTGTCTTCCTAGGTCATCGTCCATCCTGTCCTTTCCAGGAAAGTGGACAGGTCACTGGGAGACATCTCCTTTATATCGGCAGGTTTAGGCCAAGACTCGCCGAACACACACTCTCTTATTGACGATAACTCCGGGCAATCGCACAGAACATGCTTGACAGTCTCATCTTCCTGTTCACACATCCTGCATAGAAGTGGGTCCACCAGCCCCATATCATGGAGGTGTTTCCTTAGTTGACAGTGACCAGTCAGAAATCCTACTGTTAGGCGTAGATTTTTTCTGGTCATTGCCAAATATATTTTCGGCGCCAGCTTCCCAGGGTCACCATGGTGATCCTGGCAAGATTACATCCTTTGGTTTCGTCCCATCTCTTTAGGGATTGAGCATGGATGTAACACTTGACTAGTTCCGCAATTGTCGAAGTCATCAGGCCGTTGGTGCCACTGGGTCCTAAAATTTTCAGTCCAGCCGCTTCCTTGGCTAAAAAGTCGGCAATGCGATTACCTTTACTCCTGTCGTGCCCTTTAACCCACCTCAGGATAATGTTATTATCTACCGAGGCTTTGGCTAAATCTTGGTGGCACTCTAGTGCTAGCCCTGAAGTAAC
>NW_019289642.1:215976-284667 GCF_000500325.1 Leptinotarsa decemlineata | reverse complement strand
CTCACGTTTAGTTATCGTACTGTCTTCGTATGGATAGAGAATATTAAGCTTAGTACTTGTAGTGCAAGGCAGTGATAAGTTTAGTCCAAAGTGATTATTTATGAGAGATTCGGCGGCTTTTGAAGAATGCTCAGCAAATGCTTCAGCTACTTCTAAGGGCTTCCCAATGGTTTTGGATTCAAGTTTTAGGTTGATGTTACTTTCAGCACAGGAAAACCCACGTTTGCCAAGCTGATTGTTTATTATATTTCACGTTTCCCTAGTTTTATTGGTAGCATCACTAATTTTTGCGGAAAAGTAGTCTAATTTACTATGCCTAATGTTTTTTTATGCTCTTTAAGTCTATTTTTATAATTAGACATGCTTAGCAAGTCAATTACTTGAAAACTAGTTAAGACATGGAACATTTCTCTCAAATATTTTCCCCCTTCGACAAGATCATTGGTTATCCAACGATTATGGTTATGTCCCGTTAGTAGACCCACCACTACCCTTACAACCTTACGGTTGTGGTTTAGCAAGTCTTCCGTGAATCTGGGCGATGGTTTATCTATAAACTTTTTCGCCTGGGAGTTTAAACCATCAATGTATCGGTTCGGCTCGCATCCATACTTTCGCTACCCTTCAGAAGGGTTCTGGTACTATTATAGCCTTGGATGCACCTTCATGGGCTGGAACATTGGCCTCCTCATTGCCCTTGTGACCCTCGTGTCCGGGTACCCAAGGCTAGAGTGGCCCTATTTTGGGTACTTGGCTAGGTGAGTGCGCTCAGACAGCTTCCCACCAGTCTTGAGAAGACTTACGTGGAACACAGTTGTATTATGTCCGAGGCTGAGTGCGATTCTCGTCTTTGCTCTGACTCCGTATATACCGGCTTCCACTCCTTCTTGGGTCTTTGAGTCATCTGTATACCAAGTTTCTTCCGCTTTCACTAATGGGCCGTTTTGCCAGTCCTCTCCACTTGATATGATGATTTTGAAATCTTTTTAAAAGTTGTACTGCGGAACTGTGTTATCCACGGGCATTCCCAGCCTTGCGGGGTACTTATTCTTTTGTATCTGCTCAAAGCTTCATTTCGTTGTGACAACAAAACCTTGTAGCTTTGAGTCATCCACGACATGATGTATGCTGGTCAAAAACTTGAATAGAAATAATGCCATATGCCTCAATTGAAATTATTCATTTAGTACCAAGAAAAGTGCTCAAAGAACAATACGAAGGATCCTTGGAACCAGACGAAACAGAGAATGAAGTCTCCAATGATGAAGACGAAGATTTTGCGCTGTACGACGCTGGAAACGAATATATTCGAGAATCGGCAGCTTCTCCTCCAGCCCCAAACAGCGAAGGCGTTGCCAAAGATAACTTTACCAAAGAACTCAACGATATTGGCTCAAAAAATCCACCCCATAAGGCCAATGGGCTAGATTTTGGTAAGTTGCATGGAGTATTATTACTTTCTCTGCTCGTTTGTTGGTTTTTATTTAACATAATCTGGTTCGACTTATGTTCAAAAGCAAACTGTCAACAGTTATACAGGGTGTAACTGAATAAGTGTAAAACATTGAGGGAGGTGACTACTCTTCGAAAAAAAGATAGGATCTTTCACAAGGGTGGACACAATTACATATAACGAGAGAACTAGGTTTTTTCACAGCACGGTTTCTAGAGTAATCTCTCTCATGTTTCATCGTAAGCCCTGAAGATGGCGTTGAAAATCACTAAGAACTTTCCATTAAATATTGTTCCATATTTTGTTTATGCAATGTTTTGATGTTGGTTCTCTCACTCGCGAATCATTTTCACATTCCTGGTTTGGATTTGTTGAATAAAAACACTTTCACATTCTACTACCGCGTTACTACCTGTTAACACCGACAGATACCATTCATTAACATTGATAGAAATAGTTCCCCTTCGGATCCCCGGTATATCAAAACAATCAATGAACCCAGTTTCCAATCATCGGTAGGTCCATCTCAACGGGAGCTCACAACGGATATTGATGTCAGATATAGATAATAGTAAGCTGAACATAAGTCGAACTAGGTAGGTACGTAGCAAGCATCTAGAGCGCTATGATATTGCATGTAACCAGATGTAGTTTCACTAATTAGCTTTCAATGCAACGCTTGGGCATGAGCTTGGCAGCGACGTGAATTGCTACATTGCCGGTAGTCAACACTAACTGCCAGGGTGGAAGGTATACAGGGTCGTGGCGAAAGACTATCACTTTGGAGATATTATTTGTAGGTGTGGTGTCCCACTTTGAGCGAAAAAGAGGTGGAAAATAGTTACTACCTGTATTAATCTATTGAATTCAGATGAATGATAATGTTTTCAGGATAATTGAACAAATCTGTTTCTGCTCGGTCTCTAGGAATTGATATCAACATTCTATATACAATGGTAAAAACTAGTTCATTTGTAAATATATCAGAGAAACCTTTGATACCAATCTTCATGAAGAAAAGTTTCTGTTGGAAACTATAGGTTCGTTCCAACCAGCGTCAGAAACAGTTTCTGACAGTCAGGATTCTGCGCAGTAATGTGATTGCGTTTCAACGTGAGTTTCCAACCATTAGTGAACTATCAGTTTTCTGTTCCATCCAAGATTCAAACCTGTTCGAAATCTATCAGAATGGTTTGTGGGTTATCTTCTAACCATTAATCTGACGCATGCGTATTCCGTATTACTGTTTTTAGTCATATTCATACAACTTGCAAACAACATAACCTGCAAAAATTGTTATAAAATGAATTATATATTTGCTGGCGCAGGAAAAATTAGGAATTCTTTAAGTGA
Organism: Leptinotarsa decemlineata; assembly: GCF_000500325.1. Classification (NCBI taxonomy): domain Eukaryota; kingdom Metazoa; phylum Arthropoda; class Insecta; order Coleoptera; family Chrysomelidae; genus Leptinotarsa; species Leptinotarsa decemlineata. The sequence goes on along the minus strand of NW_019289642.1, from coordinate 281,861 downwards.
ACCTGAAATATAAACATCTATTATTACACAAATTAATTATTGCGATGACCTAGTTACCTCCCAGTTCCATGTTGATCAGTAAATAGAATAGAGATTTAAAATACTGCAACCTTCTTTTACTCTCCAGAAATACACTTGATTAAATTTATTTTTAAAGGTAATGTTGAAATTCCATGCCAAACTTCAGTTGAACTACCAGCTTTTCCAATCAGAAATTTCAAATTAATCGGAAACCAATACAGACATGCACGTTGACAACGATTTACAAGCTGTTGGAAATCTGTTGGTGACTCAAGATTGGAACGAACCTTATGAATTATTAGGAAATGACGGGTAAACACAAAGTTTTTACATTCAAAAAGAACATAGTACGATGAATTTTCAGATTTTTCGATGTGATGAAACATGTCAATAATTGAATTTCGCTTGTATTTTAATGCATATGCCTTGGAAAATCATCCTTGGCTTCTGTATCTCCAAATATTATTCCAATTGATCAGTTCTTTGTATTTACACTGTATTTACAGTGATTGATTATAAATCTTGAATATACAGAAGCTAAAATATTTCCAGGGCATTTTTACTGGATGCCCAAATGGAAAGACGACTAGAAAAAAGAACATTCGAAATGGCAAAGATTATAAAACATACTGAAAATCTGTTTGAAAAATATATTTTTCCGTTAACCAGCTGTGACACCCCTAGGAACGACAACTCCCAGAAGTCGAAACCTGTGCGAGCTGAGGATTAACGAGGTCTTACCTTTCAACGTGTGATTCCTAACACGGGTTGGACGATAGCAAGTGAAAATCGATCGTTCAGACTAGGGCTTGAACTACCGACCAACACGGCAGTCAACTCGAGTGAGTGAACAAAGCACCCACGTCGAACCGCCTGGCTACCGACTGACCAATATCGAACAAAAAGCATTTTTATTTGTTTGCCTGTGACAATGTGGGTATACTAATCTGAAAACCGGCGAGTAGACCAGGTCAATTTTGTTATTCAGTAGGTAACATCCGCAATGCATATTTTTGTGAATTTCCAAGGATTCCAAATAATTCTTGCCCGCATAGTGCAACATTTTCCTATCGTTTAGATCCGGGAACTTGGGGTTGCATTCCAAAGAATAGTTTGAATCCATCGAATCATTTTTACCTTGTTTGAAGGACCTTTCATGTTCAGCATACCGTTTTGAAAATTTTCGGCCACATTGTTCCACATAAACACTATTTACACTCCGGACACTTGAGCTTATATGCTCCAGATTTCTCAATGTCTCATGGCTAAAAACTAATTAATAATATTTTTTTTAAATTTTTTACAGCTATTGTTAATGAATTTATTATAAACAAATACATTGTTTATAAGCAATTCGACAATTTTTTTTGCATTATGTTAATGGAAAAAAATCACTATTTTTAGAAAAAAAATGGTTTCTTAAAAAAATTTCTTTGTTGCTAAAAAATGCGTTTGTTAATTGAATTGAAAAAGAACAAATATATATGCTACAGGATACGCAAAGTTCATCACCTCAATGAAAGGGATTACGGAAGGAGAGTACGATCTGCGAAGTGGTTAAGACGTAGAAATAGGGAAGTTGGAAATATTTGTAAAAAAATAATATGGACGGACGAACAAAAATTCACCAACAATGGTTGTTTTAACAGAAATATCCTTTATAGGTGGAATAATACAAATATACATTTACATATGGAAAACAATTCCTAAGAAAGGTTCGGAATAAATGTTTGGTTGGGAATCGTGGGAACAAACATCCTTGACCATTTCTTTTGCGATCATCATTCAGTGTTATCTTCATTTTCTATTCAATGAATTCGATGGCTAGATGCAACACGTGCAACTAATAAAATTGTTCCATCAAAATGGGTGTTCCGTTCGGGCACTGTACCGCGCGCTTCGGTCATTTTACGGTTGACATAATCGTCCTACCGAACGAACTATTCGCACTGTGGTGGATAAATTTCAATCCACAGGTTCAGTATCAATCGAACAACTCTCGTACGCCGACGAAACGCAAGATGTACCAAAAATTTTGCCGCTGTCTGCGAGAGTGTGCGGGAGAAACTGAAGCAGTCGATTTTGTGTCGCTCACAAGAACTCGGCCTTTTGCAGACCATAAATTGACGAGTTTTGCGTTGTGACTTGGGCCTGCACTGATCCAGGATTTGAAGGCAAACGACTATAAACGACGTAGTGTGTTCGCTGAACGAGTTCTGGAGCAGTACTCAGCGGTACTCAAGGTCAACATAACTCATGCCATAGGTCAAATTCAGCCTGGTTTATGTGCCAAAGTCATGACAAATTGGACGTTTTGGATACACTCCAGTGGCGGACATTTGAACGGTGTTATATTGTACACAAAGCAATATTAAAAATTTCGGTGGTATCTTACACACACTTTGTTTTATTTGAATTCAAAAATAGGAAGCGCCTATACAAACCATTTGTATCAACAATNACCATTTGTTTTCTAAATCTTCAGACGTGAAAAAAGCAAATACCTTTTTACGATATTGAAAATATCGAAGGTTTTACTGTCACTGAAAAATTGAGGAGATTTATGTATACTTTTGGAACCGTAACCATACTAAAAAAGGGCATTAGTATTGAATAAGACTAAAACACAAAAGAGAAAATCTTCAGAAGGACCAATGAGATATATTTCATGTCCTAAAGTCCCACAGAGTTCAAAATACACACAGGCATAGTATTTATTTAAATGAAAAAATTGGCTGAATGAAACAAATGTGGTTTTTTGACTGCAGGAATCTCTGGTTCTATCGGAGGGCATTGTGAACTTGTCTGAGCATTGGAAGAAGATGGTCAAATTGACTGAATGAAAAAAATTACATTTCCGAAAATAGTTCTAATGTTTCTCGACAAGAAAAAACTTTTAAATACTGGTAACTTTTCATTTTCAATTACCTGCAGTTGTCACACTCTATTGTGTCGTGAAGTTGATGATACTATTCAAAAATATGGCCCTATTCACACCTATGACGATTCCTACAGAAAAGATACTTTACACGAGAATAAAATCATTGCAGGATCTATCAAGGTAGATTGACGTAGTTTTGACTTGAATAAGTATTCTTCGAGGATATCCAAATCAGTTCCGCAGCTGTTATTCTCCATTTTACAATCCTAATTCTACTATCGACTAATTTCAGGTTTATAGTTATTCACAGGGAAACTTATATGACGCAATAAATATTTTATAGTTTTTTACGATGCATAATTTGATAGAAATGAGGTCGTAAAGAATATGGTTTCGTACAAAGTGGGAATGGAATTTTTACAAAGTATTTCTTTAACAACATTAGCATTCATGTGAAAACTGGCATGCCTAATAACAATTTTTCATTATCACTTCAGCGTTATTCATTGTTTGCATCGTGTTATAATTGCCAATTAGTAAATGTGAGATTAAGGATATAAGATTTTTCAATGTGACCTGATTGTCGGTACGATTAATGCAATGTCTGAATGATTGGAACTATGAATTTATTTGAAAATTCCAGTACTAAAAAGTGGTTTATTATCCGGCAATATGAAAATTTGGGTACCTTTATAATATTAGGTTGTCCACTTTCATGACTATACTTTCAACTGTACTACATATCGTCAGCATACAAATTGTTTACTCTGGATTAGATGAAGTCGATGAAGGCCGTTTTTAGCTAGTCCTGATTGGCGAAGATTCTACCAGTGTGAAAGTTATCGAAGTGCTAGAAAAGATGATGGCGAAAGGTCTGAGGAGTATGGTAGGTAAGGCGGGACTTTAATGCCCAACTCGTTTATTTTCGGACGGTGATTTGTGAAACGTGAGGACGGTCGTTGTAGTACAGCAGGATCGGACTTCTTTTGTTGACCAGTGCCGACTACTGTTGATGCAATTTACGGTACATTTCGTCGATTTCCTCACAATAGGACTCTGATATGATGGTTTGGCCCGGTTGCAGAAAGTTATAGTGAATCACACCAGCCACTTACCATCATACAGTAACCATGGTATTTTTTTGTGGGTTTACGTCTTAGGGAAGTGTCTGGGAGGCTAACTATTATTTAGTCACTGTCTTGAACGTCTCCTGTTGTCATAGAGAATCCACTTTTCAAGAAAGAATCGTTTTTGTTGCGCAAAAGCAAGAAGAGAACATAGAATTTATACAAAAATATACAGTGGGATCAAACTCAGGTGTGCTTTTGCTAACTTCTTCATTATTTGAGATACGATTTTGGGTAAATCGAAGACCTAGCAGTGTTTTTTCCGCTGATTGACGTGATGCATACCTGCAGAAAAATAAGTCAAAATCGCGTAGTTTCTCAAAGAGACGCCCTGCATATTTTTATCTTAATCGACTGCCGACTCTTTTCTGAACTTGAAAGGTTATTAGTTTCCATGAATAGAATAGTATTGCCATGCGTTGAAGTTTCGAAATTGGAGAAATTAAATATGTGCGCAAGAGAGAGAGAGAGAGAGAGAAAGAGAAAGAGTTAAAGCGTTCGCAGTCCGTGCGATAGAAAAGGATGCAACATAGCAACTGTGCGAGGCGTGTCCATTAGATGCCCTCTAGTGCGCATGTTCATGTATTCATTTATTTAGATAATTATTCATTTCTGATGATTATTAATTATTGTCAAGTCAGTAGAGTTGTTGAAATATTTTGGATGAATTTAATAATTCAATTATAACCTGGAAATATTCTGAAAAAATTACACTTGTAGCTCTTCAATATTTGTAAATCCAACAAAAAAAAATTCAATATTTGTTTTTGTTGAAAACATTACAAGAAAAAATCATATTGCGTTTCAACAGATATGTTCTTAGATAACATACATAACTATCAAAGCCTATTCGATTATTATTCGAGTTATTGCTATTAATAAAAAATAGTTTTTAAAATGAGAAACACGCTGTAACAGCAACACAATCCAAGAAATAAAAAATAATTCAAGATTGTGTTCAGCATCGGTAGCAAGTCCTATGACTTGATGTAACTAATGACTTTTAATAAATCTGAAATCAGTATAAATCCAATGAAGAAAAGAGAAATGAAACTTTCTGTCTTTCACTACTTTCATTTGTAACTAACGTTACTGCAGTTTCGTCCTATACAGACAAGAGTCGGTTACAAACAAACATACAAATGAAGGTAATAAAAGCGTGTTAAATAAAGACGTCACTCAATTGACTGAATTGTAGGTATACTATACGAAGTGTATCAATCAAATGAAATAATTGGTCAAAAATAAGGGGAGGGAGGTGTTAAAAAACTTTTAACACGACGAATGGTATTTTAAGTTGCATAAGAAAAAAAAACTGTATACAAGGTGCACCACGTAACAGAGACCTCATCAACTTTTTTAGAACAAAAGCAACATACTATATGTTACTCAATTACTGGAATCCAATCTTTACATATTTCGTGAACAATGTCACATACCTATCTTCAATTTCAAAAATATTCCTTATTTTTATTGAAAACAGAAAATTTGTAGATTACAGGAACTCAAACTCACACACTCAAATTTATTTTTGATAAATAGTTTTGTTTACTTTTGTCTAAAATATCTGGTCTAATATGCAAATTATTGCATATTAGGGGTGGTCAGAGTTATGTCGGCCCATACAGGGTGATGCAAAACTGCCACATCATGCGGATCGGCTCTGCATGCGCGCAAATTTAACGGTGTGTATTACAAAACTGACATCTGGTGAGGCATGCGGCTCTCTGGCTGAGATTGAGTTTGCGCGCCACGCAAACGACGACGGTACAATTCAGTTTCAGATCTTTCTGAAAATAAAATTCGTGATTGGTCAAGATATGTATATGCAATATTCGTACTTTGTGAAAAAACATTCCTTTCATACTCGAAGTCATGAAAAATGTAAATACGAACTTATTGTTCGGCTCGTTTGTTGTTATTACGAAAACTAAATGGAAGATGTAATGCCTAAATTCATAGTTATGCATCATAGATCACTGTACTGATATATAAATCTGAACCGTGTATTTCAGAAGTGTCATGTCACATTTGCTCTCAAACAAGTATGTTTCAGTTCTACATCATTGTGTATGGGACGACTATGATTGTTTGAACTTCTTTAACTGTATAATGGTTCATTCAACGGTATCCTAATGATCTCTTGAGGACGCCAACTTGGTTAGCGAAACGCACGTCGAGTGCGTGTGGTGTTGGGAAATTGTTTTCAAAATAACTATTCTACAGATTATCGGTTTGTGAAAATTTCACAGACACATTTGTCGGGTAGATGCCAGTGCTATAAGCGAAGGCATAAAATTGGATAGTTGACTTTGAGAAAAACCAATATATTTCAAGTCGGAAAGCTGCCCCAACTTTTGATGTTAACCATTTATCGATTATTCAAACATTGACATAAAACTCAATTAACACCTGTTACTTTTTTATGTGCGAAGTGTTTTTTGAACGGTTACTCTGAGCAAGACTCGTAATGTGTGACCATAGTCTACAGTACTATATGAATAAAAAAAAAATCGATACATGGCGTTGCATCGAAAACAAAAGTTAATACTGGCTACTGTTACACAACACATCTTATATAACAATTATCTACATATTTGTTGAAATAATGAGCAACTAAAAACAACAATCAACATGTTGAACATGCCTCCTTCTATTCATTATCAAATTTATTCCATTTGGCTGATACAGACTCCATAAACTACTATAACGAGGGCCCTAAATTAGAACCTTGCGCTACACTTCTGGCAATTCCGAAGAAACTGAACTGTTAGCTGCTGTTAGCTAACAACAAATTCACAAACAACAAACAAAGCCCATGTCAATATCACTCTGAATGCTGCACGTATCCTGACAGAAAACGTTGCCCGCGAGGAGTAAACTACGCGGCGTCAACCCTTCAGGCGGGAGAAAACTTCATTCGGGTATATCGATCGCACCGACCGGCACAACACGTGGTCAGTTACACTCAAAAGCGACAACAAAGGATTTCCACGAGATTTTCACAAATTTTTCCATGGAAAACCGAATGAAAGCTCCACCGTAGATTCTAAAAACGTACCGATCATAGTTAAATTCCGTACACACACTGAAAGTGATTAGACATCGCGAATGAAGGGCTGCCCCTGTTAAGGGTGGTCGAGGGCGGAGGACGAGAGGGTGGAGAGGAGGGTAAACACGGGGGACGGTGACTCAGGCTCACGAGGTCTGGACTACGTGTGTGCCGTTCCGACCGATTAGAGTTTCGGTGGCACGGATCTGTGTCGCGTGATGTACAGGGTATTACAGAATAAAATACAAGTGTAAGGAGAAGAGATTTTATACAAGGGGTCTCGAAAATACGTATCAGGATACTGGGGTGAAGGGGCCATTCTAAGGAAAAGCGTTTGCCAGTAAACTGAATAAACAACGTATTCAAAAAATACTTTATTGTGAGATTTTCACTGAACAGTTTTACAAGAATACAACTCATGGACTCTACACACGGACCTCATGACACCGAAGTACACCTTTAACACAAGCTTCACGGCCAAAATAATAAGCCGCAAAGAGTGCAAGACCATTAGTCATCTCGAAAACATATGTGGAAAAAATACCTGGTATACAGATGGATCGAAGACCAAACATGGAACGGGAGCTGGAATATACCGAGCGGATAGAAATTTAAACTACAGCTATCCGCTAGGACTATATACATCCCTCTCAGGCGGAAATGTATGCTATCGTGCAGTGTGCAAGGCTTATTAAATTGAAACCTCAAAGAAATGAGCGGATCAATATTTTTACACACAGCAAGAGCGCACTAGAGGCTCTGATAAACCCGAAGGTGACGTCAAAACTGTTCTGGGAATGCCATGAAGAATTGAATGAACTTGCAAATAGGAATAAATCAACTTTGTACTGGGTGCCAGGGAATTCAAGAATCACACGTAATGATAAAGCTGATGAATGCGCTAGACGCGGATCATCAACTTCATATATAGGTCCTGAACCAGCTAATAACTATATAACTATAACATAAACTATAAACCTATATCCAAAACGAGCACTTTTTCACACTCGAAATACAATACTCTACTCGACACGCGTTTCACCAACTGAGTTGATGTCTTCAGGAGATGAAGAGAAATTATTCCTTACTCTAAAAGTGGTAGGTATGTATCTATATCTATTACTATTACTTTCACATCAATGATTTTGGGTACACAATGTAAAGGTTAAACCAAAGTTTATCGTTAGAAGGTTGAGTCATTGAAAAAGAATGATTCCATATCTTATAAAATAACTTCAGTGAATTCACAAGCACATGCCAGGAGAAAGTCACTAAATATGTAAAGTTCCAGATTGAAGTTATTGAATATTGGTTAAGAAAACTGGAACTCAATAATTTGAATTGGTTTGCGTAAGGCTGTGGATTATTGTACTCAAAAAAGCTTCAGCTTCGCGATCTTGTTCATCATTATTTTTTGATAATCTAGGCCGGTTGTTACTTCGGATATAGGACTTACCAAATTTGGATATTTTGATATTGAAATGACTAATCTACAAAGAAATCTATGGGTGTTTGCATGTGGAGAAAATTGTACTGTGTATTTTATGTGACATTATCGGAAAACTACAGGATATGAGTGTTCTGAGGTTTTAGTATTTCATCTCGTTAGCAAGATAGTTCGCTTCGAATACAGAGGGAAATTTCAAAGTTATGTTCAGAAATTGATGAATCTTTTTGGAATCACACGTTACAATAGAATTGTTATCGATAGTATTCATTCATATATACTGTAGAAATATTTGCCAAAAAGAATATTCTGAATTATATGCAGGAAAATTGATAATATTTTTAGGAACTGGCCTGTATTATCTGCGTGCTCTTTATAAATTCACAAGAAAATTAAAAAAATCACATTGTTACAACTATTTCTGCAACACACATTGAATAAAATACTCAATCAGGCATTATGTTATTTCCTAGACATCGTCCGTGAATCGAATAAAGTTATTGAATATCTACTGCATTCCTCAAGCTTTGGAAATGTTGGTAATCAAAACGTTACCTAGTGAATTCAGAATCATTTGTAGAATTAAATATGAAAAGTTCTATTGACCAACTGTGATTCAGCGGTATCACAATTGATCTGTTTTTCACAATCTGTTTTTCCGTTTCCGTAGGGGTGCTTGTCTCACCCCTACGAACGACAACCCTCAGAAGTCGAAATTTGTGCGACCTAAGAACTAAAGAGGTCTAACGTGTGATTCCTAACACGCTTGCAATAACTTGTAATACAGTGTCGTATATATGAAAATTGAATGTAAATATGTATAGGTAAAATGTAAGTATATAAATAATTCAAAATATAAAATGAAATGTATACATTAAAATAATTTCAGAATAAAATTTTCAATAAAACAAACATTAAAGAAAGGGAAACAATGAGTTCAGTAAATTACAAATCATTAAGATTGGGTTAGATCATTATGACACATACACAATTTAAATCATACTTAAAATTAATAAAATAATTACCTTATATTGAATAGAAGCAATATCGTTTTTTATGTAGCACAGATTTGTTTTGAGGAATTCATCGACACTCTATTCCCCAAAATGATTTGATATCCCATCCGTCTTTTACAGAGATTTTTTCACATCGTACAAACGTCCATAAATTTAACGAAGACTTGAATGTCTTACTTCTACTTCTTGTTCATACCACGGTATTCGAAGATGCCATGATCGTTCGCGATATCCATCAGTTCACACGCCCTACAAAGTATAAATTGATTTTGAAGAAAGTGAGAAAGTGTTGCATTCGGCATGTGAACAATTCGTTCAGGCCAGTCTCTTTTAGATTATTTGATTAATAGCCCGTCTTCAAGTATGCCCACTGACTATATGTAGAAGAGTTTTCTTTCCGAGGAATTGGGCAAATTTCGGATATGCGGTTAGTTACCTCCTTAACAGGCAGATGGGGCGATGACAGAGCTGTGGTTTGTTGTCCGCTTCAGTCTAGTTCGAGGAATTTGATTTTCAATTATCGGAAATCATCGACATTATGTTGATGATAGACACTACCTTGCACTAACGAGTGGCCAAACAGCTCGAAACCGGTCTGGAAGTGTGTTTCAATAGTAGAAAATCTATAACATATGCAGGAATAACTTCAGTGAAGAATCCTGCACTGATATCTTTCGGATATAATCCAACGGCCTTCGTGGTATTTCCAGGGGGGTAGTTGTTTTCGGATAGGTGTCAATCCATTAACATATAGTGTAGGGAATTGAGACTGGCCTAAACAACGAATTTTTCCTTTAGATGATTTGATCTATAGCCAGCCTTCAAGTATGCCCACTGACTATATGTGGAAAGTTTGTTAATTCTGAAAATGTTCTAAATGGCCAAATAGAATTGAAGTCCCTACTTTCCCTGTTGACTCTGTTTTCTACTGTGAAAATTTGTAACTCATGTCCGCTCAAAAAGTTCAAATTGTTATATTACTATATATAAAGCACTAATTAGGTGAAATTTAGTCAGTATCAACTCGCCAGGGGAAGCTATTGTTTAGTGAACTACGTGTTGTAGTTTTGTAAACTGTCCAGTGAAAATCTCTTAATAAATGTTACGTCAAAACAACTTCTCCATGAATAAGATAAGGCATTTTTGTGACATAATATTTAAGTTTCGGATTACTCTCATTTTGTTACAGAGTGATGTTACAGTGACCTGAACAAAATTGCAATGTCAGCGTATAAATTTCTATAAATATTGAGGAACTTCAAGATCATGAAGAGTTAGTATTGAGAAATTCATTCGGCATGTTAATGAACGCACTGTTCGACGTTGGTTTGCAAAATTTCGTTCCGAAGATTTTAGCCTCAAAAATGAGCCCCGAAGTGGTTCATCTACAGTCATCCATGACGAGGATTGGAGGACTCTGGTGGAGACTGATCCATCACAAACGGTGTGATGGAAGAACTGGGCATCAGCTCCCATGTTGTTTTTGATGGTCTAAAACGTATTGGAAAGGTTGAGTGAGTGCTCTGCGATTTGAATGTTCGACAGAAATTGTCACGTTTTGAGGTCTGTTTTTTTGGCTTTCATGCACCCAGAACGGTCATTTCTTGGATCGGATTGTCACGTTTGAGGAAAAGAGGATACTCTACGACAACAGGAGACGTTCAGGACAGTAGTTAGACACCGATGAACAACAAAGGCGCTTCCCAAAGGCGAAAACCTACCAAAAAAAGACCATGGTTACTGTGTGGTGGTCAACGGCTTGTGTGATTCACTATAACTTTCTTCAACCGGGTCAAACCATCACAGCAGAGTTCTATTGTGAGGACATCGATGGAATATACCGCAAATTGCGTCAGCAGCCGCGACAATGGTCAACAGAACAGGTCCGATGCTGCTACACGACACTGCCCGTCCGCACGTTTCACAAATCACTGTCCGAAAATTTAACGAAATGAGCGTCGAAGTTTGCCTCGCCCACCAGGCCCCTCGCCAACCGACTAACATCTCTTCAAGCACTTTAGTAACTTTTTCAACGGTAGAAGCTTCGCCAATCAGGACCAGGTTAAGGCGGCCTTTATCGACTTCATCGAATTACAAGCACACAATTTTCATGCTGACAAAATTAATCGACTTGTGTTATTTTGGCAGTGCAATGATTCAAATGGTGCTTATTTCGATTAAGAGATATTACAGTTGAGAAGACTCATAAAAATAGATTTTTTTAAACAATCTAATAATTTCAGCAGATCTGTAAAGTAAATAATTTGCTTATCTTTGATCGAAAAATACATTTTGAAGTTGTGACCATTTTGCCTTCATACCCAACAAAAAAACGCTCACATAATTGACGCTTTTTCCAGTAGCCATAGAAAAATATTCAACTTTTCTGGGAATAGAGAAGATACTACAAAAAAATGTATTTGATTTTTTTTGTATATTCCTAAATATCTGCGAAACCAAAAGAGTTTCTGCAATACCTGCTTACTCTCGAATTTCAATAGGATATACAGCTGCGGGTGCTGTCTCAAGCATTGAAAAAATCCGCACAATCCGTCATTCCATTTGTGAAATTAAAATCTCATCCCCGAACCACCTGAAGTTTCCACAAGAGCAGGCTTTTGAATCTTGATTCAACTGACACACGACATAAAATCTCCATTCAAAGCAAAAGGACCGACTCCCTTCTCACGAATTCAATAAAATCCCTCACAAACTTGTCCTACTATTCAGACTAGCTACACTTTGTCAAAACACCCCTCCCTGCTCGGGGCACTGTATACAAGGTTTGTGGAAAGTAGTGATTACTTGGATTAATTTGATTTGAAAACGAATATTTCTTCGAGGGTTGCTGATGCAAAGGGAGGGTGTGAGTGTGACAGTTATCTTGATGTGGTGAACTATTGATAAATAAGGTTATATTCTTATACAATCAAGGGTCTGGGGGAAATTGAATAAATATTGACTACTGGTACTTACAGTTGAAGGAGACTGATGTGACTAGTCCATTGTTATGATGAAACTTCAGTTAACAGAAAAATATTAACTATACAGGACTGTATTCGAGACTTTATATGAGGACCTTGTGAACAGTTAATAAGGGAGTGTCGAGTAAATTGTGATACACATCTAGTACATTTGTTTTCAGAGAAATGCGAAGCAATGAAAATCTTTTGAAATTCAATTTTTGGCTGTCTTCTTTGTTCTCAGGCAAATTTGAAACCTTCTTTTACTTTTCCAAAAGAATGTAGTCCATGTGGAACATCATCCTGTATAAATATTCTGACAGTCCACTGACAGTTCCCGTAGCTAATGATATGTACGTCATAAAGTCAACTAGAAGAAACTTTTTGAGCATACGTCTAAAAAATCTGAACAAATCTTTATGCATACATAAAGTCTCTAGTTGACATAAATTATGACTTGATCAACTCTATCTTACAATATGAGTGGGGAAGTAGTAGCGATATCAATAGTATTTTTGTTTCATAAAAATGTGTAATTCGTTTGATTTTCGACTTAGAGTGAAATGAATCCTGCAGGCCAACTTTTATAAAAAGTGATATATCAATATTTCCGACTCTGAACATAAACAGTTTTCCAATATACGTAAAGAAAACTGAAAATAGCATAAAAATTACTCCGCAGTGCTGAAGAAAAGTTGAATTATAAAAGCTCAAACAACATAAAACTGTTTTATATAAAAAACTCCTTCATATACTGAATCAAAGTTTTTCAATTGACTACATTTTTGTTTCTAAATTTTGATTTGGTTGAAGTTCAAAAATGATATTGTTTTGAGGTCTGAAAATGAATGTTGATTTGAAATCTTCAATTAATTTATTTCATCAGAATGAAGAAAAACGAAGCTAAGTACCTCTATCATTACCTACAGTGATGATATATAAGGCTAATGTAATCAATCATTTTTAGTTTAATGTATAAGTTTAAACATGTCTTTATAGAACGAATCTGCAGTAACGTTAGATACAAATTATTATATCGAGTGGTCCAACGAAAAGTATGCACCTTGCTTTTCTCCTTTTTTGTAACTTAACACAAAAATGCTCGGACAGGTCCATTTTGCTTTTGAGGGGGACACATTTGAGATGTAGTTTTCTACCTGTGCCTTCAACCCCCTAGCGAGGGTGAGTAACAACCCTAAAATTTTAAATGAAAAGTGGGGTCGAGTGATATATCATTTGAAAGGGCACAAAATTCTCTTTCCAATGATACCTAATTTGTTGTATTTACTTGAATAGTTATAAAAAAAGCAAGAACATTTACTCGATATTTTTGGTGTTGATGTGAATGCGGAAAAAACGACATTTTTATCACTTCTGCATTTCTCAATTTCTCTCGTGCGTTTTTTGGTTCAAATAACAACAGCAGATAAGTGTACAAAAAGAATTTAGGCAAACGTTCATTGATTCAGTTCGGTTGCTTTTGAAATTATTTCAACTTTACTGTAAAAATGGTTTATTCCATTCCTGAACGAGTTGAAATTGTTAAACTTTATTATCAACATAATAGTTGTGCTAGACTTACTGCTCGCCTCTTTAATAACAGTCATCCCGGAAAAAATGTGAATGATTCGTACGTTGCCAAGTTAGTCCAAAAGTTTGTCGATCCGGATCTGTCTGTGATGTGAAACACCAGCCACGGAAACCGATCAGAAATGAAGCAGTGGAAGTCGCTGTTTTGGGACATGTTGAATTGGATCATACTCAAAGTACCCGTCAGCTTGCTGCTGCCTCAGGTGTCTCCCGTTCGTCCATAATACGGATATTGAAAGCCTATAAATTTCATCCGTACAAAATCAAATTAGTACAGGAACTCAATGAAGATGATCCTGATAGAAGGCTGCAATTTTGTGAACAACTGAGCCAGCTACTAATTGATGATCCGCACCTATCATTCAACACGTGCTTTTCCGATGAGAGTACATTTTTTTGAATGGAGCTGTGAATAGGCATAATTGCCGTTACTGGGATGAAAGTAAACCACACTTATTCCGAGAGGTCCATACCCAGTACCCTCAAAAAATCAATGTCTGGTGTGGCATATTAGGTGGTCATATCGTAGGGCCACTTTTTATTCCTGGGAATTTAACTGGTGAGGTCTACCTGAATATGCTTGAAGATACAATTGATCCTCTCATAACAGAAATAATTGAAAATGACCAAAATCAGACTGATGATCGGCTTCATTTCCAGCAAGATGGAGCACCTCCTCACTATGTTGCTCGGGTAAGAGAGTTTTTAGATGACCAGTTTCCTGGACGGTGGATTGGAAGGAGAGGCCCCATCGAATGGCCTGCCAGGTCACCTGATTTATCGCCTTTAGACTTTTTCCTTTGGGGACACTTGAAAAATAAATGTTTTGCTACGCAGCCCCAGTCCATAGAAGATCTTCGCCAACGAATTATAGCAGAGTGCAGAAGTATAACACCTGATATGCTACAGAATGTTAGGAATAGATTTGAACAAAATCTGTATTATTGTATGGAAGCAAATGAGTCACATTTTCAGCACTTGCTGAAGTAGGATTCTACTAGTCAATTAGACATTTCAAAGTACTGGGTTGTAATTGTTTTTCTTCATAATACCTACATGTTTGAGTGAAATACAACAAATTAGATATCATTGGAAAGATAATTTTGTGCCCTTTCAAATGATATATCACTGGACCCCACTTTCCATTTACAATTTTAGGGTTGTTACCCTCGCTAGGGGGTTGAAGGCACAGGTAGAAAAATACATCTAAAATGTATCCCCCTCAAAAGCAAAATTGACCTGTCCGAGCATTTTTGCGTTTAGTTACAAAAAAAGGAGAAAAGCAAGGTGCATACTTTTCGTTGGACCACTCTGTATGATTTACTATCACGTAGTAACGGCTACATCCATTAATTTATTTATTTTATCAGCTTTATTCAACAAATTCTTCATAGAATTTCTTTAACTTATGATATAACATAAATATCACATAAGAATGTTTGTCTTTGAGTTCTATACCGTATCGTGGAGCCAAGAAAATAGAAACACTAGAACCGAATATTCGGCACCAAAACCGAATGAGTCGGCCGAATGCAAATAGTGAAAAAGACGTCGAATACCAAAAGAATATTCGACGCATCACTACATGTAATGCATGTTCGGGTCTAATCTTGCAACTGAATTTTTTGTAGTAATTATCCTCAACCGATTGAGCTGCCTTTTTGTAAACACGTTTAGTTGGTCCACGACGGTGCATTATTAGCCTAAGATGACAGACTATTTTATTCATACACCCCCATCAAATGGAAAGGCGAATTTGAAAATGGACTCAGAATACAATATAACGAACAAATCAAGAAAACGGATTTGTCTTTTATACACCCTTATCAAATGATAGGGTTTGCCGAAATGAACACCAAAAATAATATAACGTCACTATACATCTAATATGACGGACTGAGATTTAAAACCCCCATGATATTGATGTCAAATGAAACGGTACGGAGAAAATAAAAATAACAAATTGGGGGAAAACTAGATGACCACCGTACCAATTTTTTTAAGCAGAGTATAATATTTTGGTGATGCTCGATCGAATGTAATAAGGACCGAGCATGCAACAAAGATCCATTAAATAAAATAAACAGAATAATAGTCATGTCCAGCGATAACTCGAGTCCAAATATAAAATAAACTTCGAATTGAATAAAACCAATATCAATTCATCATATTACATAATTTATACCATATAATAGCTTATCGCGAGATTCACCTGGGTGTTATGGAGGCAAGAATACAATATGTAACTTGATCTTGATTCAATTAGCTCTGAGAAAAAAAGTATGGTATCTACTTCATAAAATAAGTGATTCTCGCCACAAACTTTAATACCATGTGAATTATGTAACATAGTAAATTGTTGGATTTTATTTCCATAAATAATTCACTGTAGTTGTAGTTGAACGAAATTCATGATGGAAATTTCTGACCTCATTGTTCGGCTGCTTCTTCCTGTCCACAGCAATGAAATGGTTTACCTGAAACAAGACAGTTTCCCTTAAATTCAATTTCTCACAAATTTCATTATCGATGAAAACCAAAAATGCAAAATCTCAACTGGGTAATTCTGCTGATTTTGCAAAGCTGTTAGAAGCCGATATTTGGACGAAACATGATTTGTACATTGTTGGATATTGTTGGAAAACTGATCTAAAATATTCCTCTCAATATTCAGTTCTATGCCACTATTTCTTGATTGTGGTGTATCCTCAACAAAATAGCTATTTGTGATGTGAGTGTTAAGAGTAAGGTTTCATTTTGCGAGTGAAAAAGTTTGCGACAAAATAAAACTTACGTTTAACACAAATATCATACACAGTTTTTTGTACAACAGTCCTGTTTTCATCATGAAATAGATAAATTTATTATTTTTGCGACAAAATAAAACTTACGTTTAACACAAATATCATACACAGTTTTTTGTACAACTGTCCTGTTTTCATCATGAAATAGATAAATTTATCATTTCTATAAAAATACAAGAGATGTCAATCTCTTTTCCGTTAATCATTTTCTAGTTATCGCACTAGCTGTGAAGTAGCCGTGTCAGGTGACGCTGAATCACTTAGTTAACATCAAATGGCATTGTTTACAGCTCACACGTTTCATTTGGAGTCACATTCAAAGTTCTTGGTGATGTTTGATGTTTTGCATAATGAAGAACAATAGTGAGGAATTGTGTGTTTCTGACTATATTGAAGATGCTGCAATAAGAGCTTCATTTAAATTTTTACCAAAAAAATCCTCTCAGCAGTACGACATCTCATATTCTAATTTTCTTAGCTGGTGTAGACTTAAAAACGTCGAAGGAAATTTCAACGAAACCGTCTTTTTAGCCTATCTAGAAGAGAAATGAAAAATATCAACTCGTCAACTTTGTGGAGCAAGGTTTCAATGACAGAGTCGAGTACGCTCGTTAAATATAATGGTAATACAAGCTAATATTCCAAAGTAATAGCGGATAAATGTAAGTTATAGGCCCGAAAAATCAAAAACAAGTCCAGAGGTTTAATAAATGAGGCGCCAGATGATTTATAACAGAAGACATTATATTAATGGGAAAATCATTGATTGTTCACTTTCCAAATACGAAAATAGGTCGTTCTTTCCGCATTGTTAAAAAATACAAAATGACTATTTTGAAGAATACGTTCCATTGCGCCCTTTTGTTATCAATCAACAACGTTTTCTTTTACAAAATACTCAAAATATAAATGCAGTGCCATCCCAGTTGGAATGAACACATTTGAGAAAATGTCCTCTACCGTTGTTGAGTTTCTTATAGTCCAGTCATTATAGTAAGTTCACCTCGGAATTCGAGATACCCAGCTGTAAGTCTGTAAACACTTGTATATTGACACCCTGAAAGTTATCTCAAAACCTACATATGGTAAGGTGTACGCAACTATTGAATTTGAAGGTCAAAAGCCACAAACATCGGGTTTTTGCTCTTTTTTTGTAAATATCTCATTTCATATGGGTTTTTTGCTATTTGTATGTATTTATTAACAATATTGTGGAATACACAATTCTCTACAAATTTTGTTTAAACAAATTTTTCATACGGTGAACCGTTTTCGAGATAGAGAGCGGAGAGCGCGTGGTCGCAGGATAACTTCAGGTCAACCGGTGCCTCCGGTCAATAACGCGCCCCTGAACCAAACTAATATACAGGCCACTGTTTCAGAAGGTCTTCTGCTTCTTTGCTAACAGAATGAGGAGCAAATATAACGGATATTTAGAAACACGGAGGATGGAAGTTTACAACAATAGCTGAGGGTAACATCTTGTTAAAAGGCTATTGCTGAAAGAATAATCACAACAGCTAGCTCCAGCGTTACAGCATCGTCCTCATCACTTCAAAAACTAGATGTTAATGCCCATGAAATTGTCAACCCAGCTAGTTCAAATATAGGCTCAAATAGTCTTGCACCTACATATCTCTCCCTATACAGAAGCAATACATTATCTCTTATCTTTACGACTGAGAGCTAAAGTTCGTTAAAGACATTTTTGTTTTTAGTGTCGCACTAAAAGACGTGATCGTATGTCAATGGGTATTTTTCGAAGGCATGTTACAAAGTTGGCTTTGCTTTTAGAAGCGCCATTAGCAGAGATTTCAGATAAATGTGTTGGGTTTCTCCTAAGTTCACCTGCCGTGGCATGCTTCGACAGATGGAATTGAACGAGTGATGGAGAATCTCCGATCTGATCTTACGGAGAATGACAATGTGAAATATAAGATTAGATAAAATTTGGATGCTTGCCCTATAACTGGTTTTGTAGTAGATTACATTCACAGAAAACGGTCTTTCGATTTGGAAGATAACAGAAAGTATGTTTCTTGAATAATATGCTCTATTTAAATTTCATGAACATATGTCATTATATTTCAACTCTAGAAACTCTCAATCAACTGACATAATTTTTTGTATATGCAAAAACTTTGCTATCCTCATCCTATCCTCATGCTATCCTTAAATAGTGTTGTTTGTAAATAAGTATGTACGCGTAATTTACGGCTTGAAAACTGAGCTCCGTCATAACGGCAGATCACTGTTAAAAATTAATCACGTTATATTGGAAAATCAAAAATAAATATATCTTCGCGTCAAAAACAACCAATATGGCAACATTCTCAATGCAGAGTCAAGAGTTAGTTCTTTTATATCCGTTTTCAAGCTATCACGAATATAATTATTTATTTTTACCATATTTTATTCTAGTTTTCATCAAAACAGGCTCTGGAGCTTCAACTATTTATCCTCTAATGTAGAAAATTATATTATGAGAAGTGGAGAAACCAAATAAAGGTAGTGTAACTTAGACCTCTGAACTCCTCAGAAAGTTGCTTCCAGATATCCTAGATTTTTGAAATCGTATTGGTTGACTCCATAATAAGTTTGTTTACATGATCATAAGTTAGAGAACTCAGGAACTCTTCATTTTATGTTTGAGGGAAAACAGTTGGAGTCGTTGAATAATAATCATAGGAGGAATGACCATCCGATATCTTAGACCTTTGGCGAGTTGTACCAGTACTTACCAGAGCAAATATTGCAAAACCGGACCGGCAGTCCAAGCGCACCCATAAGGGAGAACTCATTTCTCCCTCCGATGCCGACCGTGTAGTCTAATCAACAAGTTCAAAAACATGAAAAATGGAAATGAGATAAAAGGTATAAAGAATTGCCCTATAAATTTTAAACTTCGTGGGGCCCTTTTGTTATATGTATATACTTCATACGATCCTGCGATAAAAGTTCATGAAAATTTATTAATTTGTTAATTATGATTTTTTATAACTATTGCAAAATGAAATATCCAAAAATTGTTGATAAAATTTTTTTTTTCCCAATACTTGGTCATGGTAAATCAAGGAAGTAGCCCACACAATTGATCCCATTGGATTGAGGTTTACAGTTACGGTGGTAGAGCTCACAACGATAATTTTTCATTTGACGACGAAGCTGAGAGATAGCCTCATGCGTTGCTACGAGAGTATGAGCTTGCTCAAAGAGGGTACATGGCGAGAACGTACGTTCTAAATCCGAATCCGATACATGCCGCTTTTTCTCTTCAAAACCTAAGGAATTATGTATCTTATCCCTTCTACCACATATTGGCGTGATTGGAGACTCTCATTAGGCCACCAGTGGAGACAATCAAAACACACAGGGCGTTCCACCGAATTAGGCCTTTGGAGTCACAAGAACTTACTCGTTTGGATGAGAGGTTTGTGATTGCTACAAATTCTTCCCTATTGTACGGTCTAAGAGTATCAGAGAATATTCTGGTATGAAGATGAAGTGATCTGGGTATTCTTTGGTCGGCGTTCATCTCCTCTGTAGGCTGAGGGTCAGATTCTTGGGTGTATTTATGGTCCATAGAGGATCATACCAGTGGCTGGGAAAAGGAGGTTCACCACGTCAATGACGTAACAAGGCTCTCTACGATGAGAGGGAGCCCGGTATCTCAAAGATTTTGTTAGTGGCACTGAGTGTACTGAGTGTTTAAATGGTTTGGCCATCAACAAACTATCGTCCTTGGATGAAGAACAGGAGTTGAAACTTGTGCGAGCTATGGATCAACGAGGTCTAGTTAGTATCAGGGAATATTAGGCTTATATTCCATTATAAGTAGCTAGATTTTCAATAGAGAAACCGTCAGAAACTTTTGTCAGGTCATATTGAAAGGTATTAATTTTCAGAAAGGTTTCGGTTCTCTACTTTTCTATCTTTATACAAAAAATGTGGAAATCGTTCAGTTGTTATTTTTGTTTTTTCTTTGACGTACAGTATTACTTTGGCAATCATCATAAGCTGGATCATTTCAAAAGTTTTGTCCGTTTTTAGTAGCCTACTCTGAACTATGATATCTAAGTGAATACTCATTCAATAATTTCTTAATAAGCGACATTTGATTAATTGATTTCGTCAGCATTAAAATTGAGTGCTCGGGATTCAATGAAGTCAACGAAGGCGATTTTTGTCTGATCCGGATAGACGAAGGGTCTACTGGTGAGAAATGCATTGTAATGCTTGAAAAGATAGTAGTCGGTTGGCGAGAGGTCAGGGGAGTATGGTGGGTGTGGCGTCAATAGACGCTCGGTTGGCGAGAAGTCTGTAGAATATGGTGGGTGTAGCGTCAATAGATGCTCTATTCCTTTAATTTTCGGATGGTAATTTCTGAAACGAGCGGGTGGGCGTTGTCTTGGAGCAGAATCGCACCTCTTCTGTCTACCAGTGCCGGTTGCTGCTGAAACAATGACACCAGCCGCTGACCTTCATACAGTAACCATGGTCTTTCTTTGGTGGGTTTTCCCCTTCGGGAAGTGTCTGCGTGTCTCATCTGTGTCCAACCACTGCCATGAACGTCTGTTGTTCCCGTAGAGAATTAACTTCCATCCAAAAAATGAACGATTTGGTTGCGCAAAAGCAAAGAACTGACCTCGAAACGTGACAATTTCTGTCGATCGTTCAAATGGTGGAACACCCACCTTTCGAACGTTTTGAACTATCAAAAACCGCATGGGAACTGACGCCCAGTTCTTCCGCCATCCCATGCACCATTTGTGAAGGGTCAGTCTCCACCATGGTCCTCAATATTTGTCCTTAATTACTGTAGGTCGACCACTTCGGGGCTCATCCTCGAGACTAACATCTCCGGAACAAAATTTCGCAAACCAAGGTCGTTAACCAGACTATTGGCTAGTTATTCACTTTGACTGAAAACAGTTAGGATACTTGAAGAGAGAGAGAGAGAGGTAGAGGAACAGCGAAAGAAAGAGATAAGATAAGTTTATCGCAAAATATTCAGACAGTAATCACTCATTTCTCACACGAAGTATTTTTGACCGAACTCCATGCTCTTCAACACGCACAACAATAAATAACTATTTTGAATAACGCAAATGTCGGATCCATTTGTTACAGCTTATCAACTGAATATAATACGAATCGGGCCGATAAATCAGTCTGGCATGTCGGAATCACTATAATTTGATACTGTAGTCCTCATTCATTACAGTAATTCACTTCATCATAGTCGTCTATTAGTAACTCATTATAATTTGCCTGTTTTCTCGGGTTAACGACGCTGCGTATACGCTTACGAAAAAATCCGTTAATTGTTGTAATACATGATGGGGAAGTATTTTCAATTACCTGCTGCGAATGCGGTTTTGTTGAGAATTGCTCGACGTGACAGAATCATTTTGTATACGCATTCAACTAGGAGAAAGAGTAGGCAGTTACTAATACAGTAATAACACCGTCTGGCACTTTCCTCATAAATGAGGAAAACTGATTTGACACCACTCCAAAAAACATTATGAAGTCGTAAATGTCTCAATAATGAAGAATTTTCAATAAATCAAGAAGGGAGTAAAAAACAAATTTATAAAAAATTCAACATACAAATATGACAATTATCAATGTTCTAAATCGAAGAATCATCCGTGAAGCTGAAAAAATTGTTTGGTATTTTCGTTTTTCCAATTTGTTCATCGAATACTTTGTATTGTTGAGAATGATACATATTCCATTGATCGATCTAAACATATAAACGTATAACTGATCGCTGTGGAAATTCGTTAACGCAAAAGGGCCCAAAAAATATCTTATTCGATATGAGCTGAGTTTTCATTAATATATTGCGGTTAGCAAACCAAATAACTGTGCAGTTGATTTTGTTCAAACTTTCATAGTTTTGTAGTTTTTGTTGTTATAAAATCTGAGAAAACCCAAAATCTGAAGTAACTCATCAAAAACTTGTTTTACCTATAACCTATAACTTAACCTACGAAGTTGTGTAGCGTTCCTATATATCTAAATATTTCAATTTCATAAGGAATGTGATGTTGGTGCAGTTCAATGTTTTTTTGAAAGTAGTTGTTTCGAAAGAGCTTTCACTTTCAATTTGTATCTGAAACTAACTTATAAAAGTTCTACACTTCCATTTTCGTAAAGACTTTATTTTGAGCGTAACGGCATTCTTCCTCCTTCTTTTCCCACATATTTTGTTTAAAGGTGAAGAAGTAGAACATTTAACCTAACCTAACCTCGAAGAAAACTGTGAGTTGATTTACATAAGTGTATAGTGATTGGTTGGGTATAATGATTTCCTTGTGAGGCGATTCTTTTTATGTACGGAATCTAGAATCTGATATTTACCTGAGTCGGTTCCGAGCTCAATAAGAAATGTCAGCGCAAACAATAACAATAAAAAATCAACTTAATAGACAATTTTCAAAACCTTCAAACGTTATATCTCAAATATCATGTCGAAATTCGAAATTCATGTAACGGTGTTTTCGGACATATTTAAATAGTTCAAAATAATACTAAACATATTCGTAATATATAACTTATGACATATACAGTTATACATATTTCATTGTTATCCTGAAGAAGTATTTTCCACATAAACGCAATTCTCCAGATGAAAGAAATCTTAAACAGTGAAGTTCGAGGTGTACTGAGTTGAACCTCAAAACGATGAGCAGCCACAGTCCGTCGCGTATTTTTGATATGTACCGCTCTTGATGGAATCAAATGTGCCAAGTCACTTGAACCTTTCCAGTGAAAGTATTTATAGAAGAGAGACAAATTTCCAACCTTTCTTCGATGTTCCAGACTATCAAGGTTCCAAGTGATGTTCGAGTCTCCAATCAGGCAAATGGCTCTTTTTTGGATGGAATCCAGCAGTTTTAGGGTATGTTTGGGGGCGAAGCTCCATACATGAGAACAATACTCCAAAGAAGATCTGATCTGAATGAATGTTTGGAGAGGTATTTATGTTCTTATACACTTACATTTTTGTGATAAGTTCACCAATTTTAACTATAATCTTTCATTTTTTGTTAGTTTTGAATCGAGGAGAAAGCTTTTAGATCTATTGAACATTAAGAAGAACTGACCTAAACAATAATACCTACGAATAAACATTACAAAAGACAAATAAAGCAACTCATGTTCGAATATTTGTGAGTACGGTTCCTTAATGCAATAATCAATACTTTTGCAGAGTTTGATTTTGGAATAACCAAACCTAGATGGTCCTCTTGAATATCCGCTCTGATATTCATTGAAACTAATGATTAATTTCCACAGTTATTGGAGAACAGAAGGTTGATAACGTGTTCTGAGAGATTCCATTCAGTTTATTCATGGTGGCGATTGAGTCAAAAAACGAAAGTCATGTTCAGTAATGGCCATATGAGTTCTTTTTTTATCAACATGAGATATAAAAAAGTACCAAGACATTTCCGAAAAACATTAATACCAACGATCAAGTATCTCAATGAATAATGTAGTCAATTCCAATGTTACCAATTCCAAACTGATAAGACTTCATCACACGTCTGAGGGAATCTATCAAATAAATTATAATGAATTGTACAATACTGAATCAGGCATTAATGTGAACCTCCAATTATCCTTCCAATTAAAATTCCCATCGAAGAGCTATATATGATTCTCTACCTGTAAACAATTTCACAATGCTTGATTATTCAAGAGTCGAAATGCTGTGTATATCGTGAGAAACGATCGGGTATCCTACCGAACCCACGAGGTCCAAATTACCCTAATCAGCGAGAATATTCCAAATAAACCTATAGGAAATAAGTAATCTGTAATTTCGCTTCAAACGTCTGACTCGGGCCCAACGATCACGCTCCTTGTTTCAAGGTTACTGGTCCAATACAGCGTTGCCACCCAGTTTGAACTTATATCAACATACCTGTCATGAGAGAGAAAAAAACAATCGATCATCAGCTTTCATTTGGAGGCTTGTGACAAAAAGTTAGGACACAAATGGATAACGTTTATTTTTAGGTTTACGTCATGAAGTTCAAAACTTATATAACTATTTGATTTGAAAGGGTTATATTTTTTTTTGTATCAGATGGAGTAGTAGAAAGCCAAAAACTTTCTTTCCCTAAAATTATATAACTACTTCAAGTAATAACTTTTCTTATCGAACAAAAAGATTCGAGGAATCCTGACTTTGCTTTGAACAGTCCGATTTCTCATATTCTGAAGCTGGGAAATAAATATCACAATAACTTAGATCTGTTTAATGTATCACTTCAGATCTTTAAAAATCAATTGAGAAGGCTACAACGTTTTCGAAGCTTTTCTTTACCTTATCATTTTCTGTGTAAGTACCAGAATTGTTTCATCCTTCAGTAATGTAGTCATTAGACATGAGGATTTATTAATATTTTGTATTTCACACTTCGCTGAATGTTTTGTAAAATTATAAATTGTAATGTAGACATCAGACCTGTGCATTCAAAAATATTTTGTATTTCTGCACACTTTGTTAAATAGGTTTTTGTTAATTGGCTTTGCCATTGAATGAATAAATAATAATCCTGTGTAGCTGTATAGTTGGATTAGAGACTGTCACCTGAAAAATAGTAGCAACATTTAAGTACATACTTGATTTTATTATAAAATTATGAACTTCTCGCTTCCAAAAAAATACTACTTATTCATTATAATGTGGGCATTATAGAATGCGACCAGTTGTTATTGCCGTGCAAAATCAGATTAATTCAACCAAGAGAGCTGATTCGTTTAAATAAATGAAAAAACTGATCTGATTCGTGAAACAATGGCGAATTAGTTCCGTACTTAAATGACAGCCAATGTGATATGGTAACATTTCCCAGATGTCTTCCCTATAAAAATGTTTTTATTAGGATTTTTCAAGAGTTTTGTAAGTTTTTATGAGAATAATTAGAACTGACATGTCTCTGTAGATTCCCATTCATTTTAATCAAAATAAACGCCATTTGAGTCACTGTCCTTTTGCGAACGTTAAACATGTCGACTAACTTCGTCTGCATACAAATTGGTTGATGGACATTCTATTATGTGGACGAAGGCCGTTTTTGCTTGGTACTGATTGGCAAAAGTTCTCCCGGTGAGAAAGTGGCCCTGTGGCAGAAAGTTTAGTGAATCACACCAGTCGCTGACCACCATACAGTAACCATTGTCTTTTTTGGTGGGTTTTCGCTTTTGGAAAGTGCCTGGGTGGCTCATTGGTGTTCAACCACTGTCCTCAATGTCTCCTGTTGTCGTAGAGGATCCACTTTTCAGACCTCGAATAGACCTGTCGATCGTTCAAAGGTAAGGCAATCTCTTTTCGACCTTATTAATTTCTCAAATACATTTTGAACCAATAAAGAACAGCATGGGAGCTGACACGCAGTTGTTTCACCATCCCATACATCGTTTGTAATGGGTCAGTCTCCACCAGGGTCCTCAAATCTTCGTCTTGAATTACTGTAGTTCGACTACTTTGGGTCTCATCTTGGAGCCTATAATCTCCGGAACCAAATTTCGCAAAACAACGTCCAATAATACGTTCATTAACACTATCATTGCCAACTAACAATTTTGAGTTGGCTTTCCAATTATTCTCGGAATGACAATAATTCCAACATTTAAATAGTTTCATTGTCGTGCTAATATCTATCTATCTATCTATCTGAGTATGTTTTGCAGAATACACACCAATTTTTAGTTTGTTATTTTTATTCACGAAATATAATATTTCGAGAGTCTTTTTGTTTTACAAATTACGGCAATATAATTATAATTCAGGTTGTATAGTACATTTACAGTCCGGACGTGAATAGTCCCCGCTCCTAAGGAGCAAAATATTAGAGCTTGGCAGAATTTTTGTAAAAAGAAATCAAGTGATGTCACACAATAGTGTGACTTCACTTGCCGTCAAGAAACCACTATCTAATTTTTTTTTAATGAAAATGAGGGTTTTGGGAAAGAAAGGTTTTGACCCTTCCAACTCTTCCAATTTCATGTATTCAATCTTGGACCCTTATATTATTCATAAATGACATCACTTCTCATGAGTTGCTATTTGCAGATGACTTGAAAATATATCGTGAAATGTAAGATCAAGCAGACTATTTCACATTGCAGGGGGACTTGAACTCGTAATAATTTGTACTTAAACACAAATAAACGTAGAATAATGACATTCACACTTTAATTCCTACCGGTAACATTCAACTATGTACTAGATGGTGAAAGTTCAATGCGAATCATGGAATCAAAGGATCTAGAAGTTTTATTTGATCAAAAACTCACATTTTCCAATCATTTTCAGAATGTGATATCAACTTCAATGAGCAGTTTGAAATTGATTGCAAAACTTTTCTTTCGCAAAAATTATATCATGCTGAAAAACCCCTTTCAATTTAACGAAAACAGGGGTCTTGTGATATATCTTATGAAAGGTATTTCAATTCTCTATACAAAGACCTCCATTTGTTTCAATATCGAAAACCGGTTTCGGAGTTATTGATGTTTGAATTTGGGACTAGTAATTTTCGTAACCCTTTGTCAGATGTTTCGAAAAATATGTCCATTGAAAATTAAAATATATCAGTAATATCTTTTGCAATAGATACGTGTGAATTTGAGGGGTACAAAACGATAACATTTCATTTTAATCTCGCTATTGAGGTATTTCCCTCAAAAAATCTTTTCAGCAAATGTTCAAATTGTTCTTCTTGAACCTCATGAAAGTTGAACAGTCTATTTTAGAACTCATTTCTAACATATTGGGATGTTTCTAGGGCATGGTAGCACACTTTTAGCACACATTAAAAAATATTGTGTGACCTGAGATAACTAACTTTGGAACTGTTGCAATCCCCTTTTGGTTGCAAAGTTACAGTTTATTATTTTTCATAGTCTCCAACTCAAACATCAATCTCCAATGTCAGTAAATATCCATATTCGAATTTGGATAACTCACAACGGGTTATTGAAATTCGAAACGGTAAACACCCCCTTTCTATTTGTGAAAAAAATTGATAGCAAAAAATGTCACACCATTTCTTATCATAAAATTCTAAAACTGATTTTATCCAAATTTCGTCCGACTTTACACGTTCAAAAGTTAGTAAGGAGGGGGGATTATTCAATATGTGTGAATGATGACTTGTTTTTATTGTGGAAATTCATGATCACTTTAATGAAATGAATAAAAATACTTTTGTCTAATTTCCACTAGTTATTTTATTGATATCAATAGGTAAAAAGGTTTTTTTTCATTAAATTAAAGTGGGGACTATTCACATCAGCACTGTATTTCATCTGAAAGAGTTTTGGTCTTACGTTGGTTGAGTTTTGTGTTCCGAAAATAAAAACATCAAAGATAGAATCCTTTATCTTCCGGGACGAGTTACATTTTTCCATGTTTTCTAAACGAAAAATTTATAGTAAGAAACAAGACGTTTTTTATAATTGTTCATCAGGAAAACCAACGATTACTTCTATTTTTTAGATGTTTTTATGGTCAGTGAAATAAAAAATACCGATTTATGTTACCAATATTGGAATTCTTGTAACTATTCTCGAATATTCTTTCAGATTCGGCAACGGTGTCTAGGGGTAGGGAACGAGTTCTTCAACCCGTTGATGATTTCAAGATTGTCTCCTGCCGCTCAGCACTCAGATATTTAATAATTAATTGAAAGATATTACACCTATCTCTTGTACACGGGTAAACAGCGGCTCATACTGAGTGAGGTATTTTATTGCAGAAATTTATTACAGAATACGGAATGTTTACCTTGTCAACGAATTCTTTGGTATTAATCATTTTGTTTAGTAGATTTTTTGAATAACTGAACTCTCATCGGAAATAAATAACATCCAAAGCCAGCGAGAGTTTTCTATATAAATGGAAGAAGTATTTTGAGGGAGCGTTAATTTTGTGGAAAATATCATTTCATTGGTATACAATTACTTGATTCTTAGATTGCATTTATCGACCTCCAAGATACAAACCAATATTATCTTCTTTTGCAAACAGCATTGCATTATTGCAAATGAATTTTTAGACGAAATTTTCAAATTTGACCTCAGTGACCAAATTGGCAAATATCAATGATGTACAAGGTTTCCTATTCAAGGAGGTTGCAATTAACAGAGGCCTTTTCCAGATTGAAAACGATTAATCACTCATTGATTTACTAATAAAACCTGAAACATTCGATTCAACAGGTCAGTGGCCCTCCTATCCTCAATCTTCAAGCTTTTTCAATATGCAATGCTCAGCCGTTTTTCACTATACCAAGACAAATTCAAAGTTCGCATTAACTCACAATTCGGCTTTAGAAAAAGACATCAACTGTGGAGGCAATCCTGAACTTTTACTGCGAAATCTTTGAAAATAAAAAGTACCCTGTAGGAGTTTTCTGTAACCTGAGCAAAGCATTTCCCTATGTAGAGCAGCTCATAGAGCTGGAAAAATATGCTCTTCATGGCATTCTATTCAATTGTTTTGAATCATACTTGAAGGATAGAAATCAATATGTCGAAATGAGCAGAAATGCTAACCAAAAATCAAAATAAGAAACCACCACCAATAAATATGAGGTACCTCAAGGCTACATACTTGGGCCTTTACTATTTATTCTGTACCTACACTAAAGACTCACCACGCTACACCGGAGACCCCAACATCACAATGTATGCAGGCGACACAAGTTTTCTAATAACTGAAAAGACTTCATAAATTTTCACACCTGGCAAAAAACTTTAGACCGTACATATATAATAATTATAGAACAAGAGCACCTCAAACAAAACAGCCCAACTAATAGGGGTATGTCTAGAGGAGAACTTGAAATGAGGAGTTCACTGCTCTATGCTAATATCTACTCTGGGTTTACAATTTCAAAACTCTTAGAGAATTTTAGAATCACTTGATGACTCTATCTGTATATGGTATCTCGTTGTGAGGGACTTCTTCTGCGGTGAATAATATATTGATTGACCAAAACAGGATATTGAGATGTATGGCCCCTTCTGGGCACATCGCCAATCACAGAATTCAATTTAATTCAGAGTGCAACAGACTGTTGTTTGGTACTGGAAGTCACAGAAGGGACTGGAATTGACCTCTGACTTTATGCCTCCAACTGTTAATTACGAACTGCCTTATAAAGTATACTGTTTCCGAGTAGAGAGGACTGGATCCTCCGGGAGAATAAAATATTAAGAGCAGATAGCCGTTGGTTCACAGATGGATCAAAAACACTTTCCGGTTCTGTTGCAGGTGTTTTCAGTCGCAGACTCAGGGCACAGATATCAACCTGCCTAGGAACCTATGCGATTGTATTTCAAGCGAAAATTTACGCTATTGAATTGTGTGGGAAGAGATTGGAAGAATCCAACCACACACACAAGTCAATAAAAATATTCTTGGACAGTCAAGCGGCGTTGGAAGTATTGACTCCTACCGAGCAACGTCTAAATTGGTAGCAAATTGCCAAAAACCACTCTCCTCGATAGGAAGACTCAAAACAGATTGTCTCTGGTTTGGATTCCTGTCCATTCTGGCCTGAAAGGCAATGAGGCTGCTGACTCCCTTGCGAAGGAGGGTGCTGCAAGCAGCTTCATCGGACCAGAACCTGTCATTGGCATCGCTTTAGGCTTTGCCAAACAAAAATTAAACACCTGAATGGCAAAAAGAATCATGGGCTTCTGGCAGAATCTTCTAGGATTGGCTCACTACAAGGCGTTAATTCACCCTTCGAAGCTTGATATCAAACAGTTGTTGGACTACAGTGGGGATGAACTACGATGTCTAACAGGCCTTCTTACAGGTCAGTGTCACTTGAATCATCATATGCAGAGACTCGGACTGTCGGAAGACAGTGTGTGTCACCTCTGTTTGGAAAATGGTGAAACAGCAGAGCACATACTTTGTTCCTACCCCGCTGCGGATCGAATCTGGTTTTTGGAGTTCGACAGAGCCGTACTTTTACCGTCTGATCTGACAGACCACTCACCATACAAACTAATCGGCTTCGTTAAGAAGCTGGGTTTATTTGGTCGGATGTAAATAGATGTTAGCCACAATAAACCCTTACGGGTTGCGGTGGAGGGTCGAATAGACCCACTCACTTTGGACCTAACCCAACCTTCTCATTATCTCGAATTATGCATGCCTAGGCATTTTAACAGTGATACTGGAAATAGCTTGCTTTGCATATTATAGAAAGCACAAAGGCAACCGCCCAGATACTACAACATCCATATTTCACAATGAGAATAGAAGAAATCATTTCAAACCACACTTCTCAAATAACGAGCCACAATTGTGGTGTACAACCACCTATCCCCTACTCTGAAATCCCTCCCCATTTATAACTTCAAATTAAAACTCAGAAAAATGTTCAAACCGACTCCCTTCTACAGACTCAATGAATTTTTTAACGTAATCTTTGTCTAGTCTTAATGTTATATAATTTATTTATATCTATACACGCACTATATACACTTTGCTTCCTTATAATTTTGATATTTTTTCATCAATTTTAGAATGTACTCTTTTTATTTATTTATTTATGTGACTTATTCTATGTCTGAACGTGACTTTATTGTATTATTAATTATTATTAATATTATCAAAAACTTGAAGAGGCCTCTGCGTGACCTGTGTTTTTTATAAAAAGTTGAAAATGGGATTTCTCAAGGTTTTCGACCAAAGATGTAGAAATATAAAGGCAAAAAGCTTTTATTCCAATACCAATCAATCAATTAAAATATACTTTACTATTTAAGGAAAATAACACAACATCTACAAAGTGAAAATACAGAACACTTGAGAAGAAGCAAACATGAAAACGAATTAAAAATTCATAAGTATTCAGTAAATATGATAAAAAATCAGAGTGCAAATTATATTCACGAAAATATCAAAATTAAAAAAGAAAATCCATCAAAAAATCTCTCATGAAGATTTTTGTCATCGAAAAAGTATTAAATACGATAATTAATCAGTCCCAGTTTTGCTAGGCACAATGCAAACACTTTATACTAGATAAACAAGTTGAAGAATCCTTGAGTGCCATAACTGAGTTGGTAATAAGAAGAATTTCATGTGTGAATAACTCGAAACCATTCAAATCCCTAATTGGCAATGACATGTGGTTGCCCATACGTTTTTAGAATATGAATAATACTATTTTTAACTATACGGTTAGTTGGTTAGTAATGGCAGTCTCAGATTTTAAGAAGCTTTGTAGACATAACGGGTATGTCTTAAATCTAGTAGGCAGTTTGCAAAATATTGTTCTTAGCGCCCTTCCGATTTTAAATATTATACAAATCTATTGTTAGGTACATAACACGGAAAACCAATGAACGTTGCAACATTCGCATTCAATACCTCGACCTCGATCAGTTTTGAATCCCATATCGCTGTCTAATGCGAATTTTATCATTTTCTGAAGGAGGTCCTAGACGGTCAATCATTTTGATCAAAAGCTTGAATCAATCGATTGACTCAAGCGTGTTTGACCGTGATTGCCTCGTTTCAACCTGATTGACGTTTGAAGGGAGGCTCAATGGTGATTAATAGAAATTTTGAAAGACTCAAGCGGTTGAAGGAGGGGGTTGACCGTCTAGGGCAATTTTCGTCAAGCATTGCGTCAGTCACTAGGTAGAAACCATGTCGTCCGCTACGTAAAGCGAGCTTCCCGAAAACTCTGAGCGGAAATTCATTAACCTGTTGATTGAATTATATCGCTATTGTCTGGAATTATGAAAAGTGAAGAGCAAGGACTATTACAACAGAAACAAGAAAACTGCATCATTACCATGTACCACTCCTTCGATCACCGTCGTTTCTTTTTCTGTTGTTGTTTCTGCTTGACAGCAACCAATGTGAGGGACAGGAAAGCAGAATCCGTTTTCGAAACCATTGCTCACCGAAATGAACCACCAGCGAACGAACAACAAGTGTGCACCGGTCCCATTTCTGGTGAGAAGAAGCTTTTGACCAGACCCGTTTCCAGCTGTTTGGCCACTCGTCAGTGCAAGGTAATGTATATCATCAACATAAAGTCGCTGATTTCCGATAATTGAAAATCAGATTCCTTCAGAGTATCATTGCTCGAACTAAGCTGAAGCATACAACAAACAACAGGTTTGGAATATGCAGGAATAACTTCTGTGAAGAATCCTGCACTGACACCTGTCGGATATAATTCAACGCCCTTCGTGGTATTAGCCAGGGGAGTAGTTGTTTTCTGATAGGTGTCAGTCCATTAACCTACCGTGTAGGGAGTTCAGACTGGCCTGAACGAATTGTTCTTTTAGATGATTAGAAGGGGTTATATTTTTAGGAGTGATTATTTTTGGGAAAGAAAGTTTTTGGCTTTCTACTACTCCATCTTGATACAAAAAAAAAGGATGAGGGAATCTTCCAAAGAAAGAAAGGAAGTAATCAATTTGAAAGTAAGTAACTCTATACATGGATGTGTAGATAATGCAAAGAAGTAACTTTCAGACACAAACTGAAAGAAAGTCCTCTTGAAACAGCTACTTCCATATAAACATTAACTTATACTGAAGAAAAAAAATCCTTTCGAAACAAATAGTTCTATATCAACATTGAATTATACAGAAGATACTTTTCTCTGCTCAGTTTTTATTTCAAACATTCGTTGTGGAATAAAAATCAGATATCATTCACATGAGTTCTACTTTAAAGAATGGTAACAAATTGCACTTACGTGGAACACTGTCATCCTCACTGGTATACAGTGAGTAGTAGAAAGCCAAAAACTTTCTTTCCCAAAAAAGTAATGAAATGACTATACAAAATGCAATGTTTCACATCGGTAGTTGAAGAAGGGGTTCAACTTGGCTATGTGGGGAGGCTCGGATTGACATAGATAGGAAAGGTTATAATAGCGGGTAAGTCCAAAGATAAGGGACACAAGGAACAATTAAGGAAAAGAAAATCTAGCTATTTGTAGCTTACAATATTTACGTGAAGAAAGGTTTAAATATACGGGTTGCTTTGGTAAAGATATTCGGGAATATTGAATTTTATGAGGATAAGTGGATTAGAAGACCAACTGGAAAACCCCAATTGGGAGACCCTTAAGAATGATAAAAACTGAGGATACACTACAAAAACACACTTTTGTCTATTTTCCACAATATTTATTTATTGTTGACCAGTTTCGGCCATTACACCATTTTCAAAACAGTTTTGAAAATGGTGTTGTGGCCGAAACTAGTCAACAATAAAAAAATATTGTGGAAAATAGATAAAAGTGTGTTTTTGTAGTATATCCTCAGTGAACATGAATTTCCACAAAATAAACAAGTCGTCAATAAATAATGAAAAACTAAATATAAATTAAACAAGATTAGTTAGCAATACCTAAAATGAAAATAATGCCATGAAACAATCTGCTTTGTTCTA
The DNA here is from genome assembly GCF_000500325.1 of Leptinotarsa decemlineata. NCBI lineage: Eukaryota > Metazoa > Arthropoda > Insecta > Coleoptera > Chrysomelidae > Leptinotarsa > Leptinotarsa decemlineata. Next base: position 247,490 of record NW_019289642.1, on the reverse strand, counting down.
TATATTTTAGAGCTGGCAACTCTAGCCTAAGTACTCAAAATTTAAAATTTACAATTCACTTGAAAAAATAATAATTTCCAAAGCAAAATTTTGAGACTGAACAGGAATACTCGAGCGGCGCTGGAATTATTGTGTGGCTCTTGATGGAGATTAAGTTTATCACGCTTGCTATTATTAAGTTAACTCAAATCTTCCAAAATTTCATTGTGTCCCTCCTCGAACTACATGGAAATAGTCGTTTCGTATTGCTGTACATTTGGCTCTGGGAATGAAGTGAGTCGTGTCGAATAAATACCAGGAAAAACCATGTCTTGTAGACAAATTCTCTCTCATCCATCATCTTTGTGAGTGGGTGGAAGGCTGAATGAACAATCTGTTGCGACTGGCAACTGAAGGCTAACAAGATTGGACACAATCGAATGTTACACATAATTGCGGTGTTGTTGAAATAACTTCCATCTTTTGATATGACTCAAGATAGTCGAAATCATTCAGAACGATATTGTGGAGTCCGTTGCATTTGGTTGACAAAAAAATTAAAATGAAAGGTATTTATTCTTCCTCATGATTGATTTTTTTATATAACTGTTCATTTTCAATCAGAATAAACATATTCATTAAGTTAGTTCTTGAACTGTTTGATAAACACTCACCGGTCCGAACTGTCGAGGTATGTAAAAACCAACTTGGATAACACATCCACAGGGATCCATATTGTCTCCAACCCTCTTTTTATTGTATATCAACGACTTATTGGAGAAAACCAAGAATCCAATATATTGCTTTGCTGACGACAGCACACTTGTCTCGCCATTTCATTTGGATTCCAGGACATCGGCTACGGAGGAACATCTTCACCGGAAGGAGGAGGTTGCATATCTTAATGAGAATCTAGAAGTGATTTCGTATTGGGGTGAAAGTAACCAGGTCCAATTCAATGCCACAAAAACCCAGACATCGGTTTCCTCCAAGAAGATAAATGTCTCCGCACCGGATATAATAGTTTCGATAGTTTGTTGGGGTTGAAATGAACACCAGTATGTCTTGGCACAATCATACCTCTGGAATTGCAAAAGCTGCTTCTCAAAAGATTGGAACACTGCTCCAAACTAGAAAACTGTACACATCTCAGCAACTTTTTATGCTTCATAAAACTCAGATCAGACCTTCTTTGGAGTATTGTTCTTACGTATGGAGCTCTGCCCCCAAAAATACTCTGAAGTTGCTGGATTCCATCCAGAAAAGAGCCATCCACCTGATTGGAGACGCGAACATCACGTACATACAACCTTGATAGCCTGGAACATCGAAGAAAGGTTGGAGAAATGTCTCTCTTCTATAGATACTTTCACGGGAAGTGTTCAAGTGATTTGGCATATTTGATTCCACCAAGAGCGGTACATATAAGAAATACGCGACGGACTGTTGCTGCCCATCGTTTTGAGGTTCAACTCAGTACACATCGAACTTCACTGTTTAAGAACTCATTCATCTGGAGAACTGCTTTCATGTGAAACAAACTTTCTGAGAACGTTTTTCCAATTGGATATAATCTCCAGCGATTGCAATCCAATGTGAATCACTACTTTCGCACAGGCACCACTCTGAGAGAACCTTGAATATGTTCCTGTAGTGCTTGTGTTTTGTCATTGAAAAGAAACCTCAATTTTTTTTAAAACCCCCTAGATATTGCTCTTTCTTTTATAGGGTTGATCTCATTTTGTGAGGAGGGGATTCCAACAAAGAAATGTAAGTATAGACAAGTAGAAATCAAAACACAACAAGACCTCACATTCAATATATTAAACAAAACCATACACATTCCTAGAGAAGATCTAACACAAAGAAGAGTACCTGATGCAGTACAAATACAGGCAAATTTACCTAAAGTACCTGAAATACCTGAGTTGAGACGCTCTGACCGTATAAAGAGGCAGACGACAGGATGACAAGTTCAGTTTGAGGAGTGCCTAGAAGATGACAGTACTACCAACTGTCGAAAACGCTCGCATAATTAATAGAAGATATAAAGCTTCAAATTCATTTTGTAAAATCTAATATTGAAATACTGAAAATAAAGGAAAATTAGTTGCACTAACGTGAGAATAAAATATAAAAAGGCTCAAAAACAAACTCAAAAACATGAAATAATGACAGTTGATAAAAATTTTTAGTTGACTATGTCAAGTGGGAAAATTCTGAATGATACTCGAATTACTAGATCTTTTATTTTCTTTATCATATTTCAGTAGAATTTTCGCCCAGTTATGGTCTGGGAAAGGCCCAATTTTTGCGAGCGACGCGAAATCGACTGCTTTGGATTCTCCTGCACTTTCTCACAGACAACAGCGATGTTTCAGACGTACGGGTGTTGGTCGATAGTTTTTTGAACCTGTGGGTTCAAATCCACCAAATTGCGAATAGTCCTCTAGCTGACACCCCTATGGCGACCGTGAAATGGACGAATCGCACGGTACATTACCCGAACAGAACACCAATTTTGATAAAACAATTTTACTATTTGCACGTATTGTTGAATGTTATATCCATCCATGGTGATTTTGTAAAACAGACTGAATAAATGACAACAAATTTTCCAGATGTAACTTCAGCAAGATGGCCCTTTTGGAAGACCCGTTATATGATTAATTAATTAACCGATCTAGTATCAGCAACCGATTATTTTCGCCAATAATACTATCACTGCAGAATATCAACGGATAGTTGATTGAACGCACCTATGAAAATGATAACTTTTCTTATTCCTCTCGTAACTTCCAAAAGGGTAAATCCATCCGATCTCGAGAGTGACATCCTGGTGATCGATTCGTCAGGAGCGATACGAGAAGAGAATAACCGAACAGAGCACGGCTGGAAGCTTTCGACACCGCCGCACCTGCAATATTTACGACGGCTATATTTAGTCAGATCGTTCACCCGTTCTCTTCTTCTTCTTCTTCACTGAGCCCTTTCAGCATCAGGATTCGCAACTAATTTACGAATGATACAGGAAACGCACCATTTAATGGAGGTATAATGAACAATTGAGTTTTTGAAAGAACTATTCGTTCAATATGTTATCGGATATGTATTTGAACTTGTATCCCGAAAGACGACAACCACATCGAACTATGTTCCAGTTATTTGATCAAAATCTCACCTAGTTTGGTTCATTTGAAAAGCCGAGAAAAACATACGGAGACAGAAATGACCAGGAAATTAACTAAATTTGATAAATGAGGTATATATGAGGTAAGTGAGACATTGTGTCCTTTTCTGTTGTGTTGAAGGTCCTCAATATTTTGATATTCCCTCTGACCCTAAACTCTATTTTTCAGTGTACCCATAAGAATGTATCAATGACACTTGAGTCTGGAGACCTTGCTGGCCACCTACCGACCCATTATTCCCTATCCATATCCATTTATCACCAAATCTTTCAGTCAGGTACTTCTTGTCTGGTACTTCGTATTCAGTTAATTTTTTTAAATCGATTACAATGAGTAATTTACTTTGTAGTTCGACAAGAGGTGTTTTTAAAACTCATTTGTCGAGGTAACTTAACTGAAAATTAGAGAATCTTCGTACTGACAATATGAAAAATATAAAAATTGTAATGGAGAACTTTATGTGTAGAAAAACTTTTTACTTCGCTCCGATAAGTTACTGCAAAAATTAAAATCAGTAACTTGTATAAAACAAGTTTAATGTTTTTAAAATACTTGTATGTTCAACACAATTCGAAGGACAATTGAATTGAATTCGAAATTTTGCCCAGAAAACCATTGTTTTGTGTAGAAAAATTTATAGTATTACACTAAAAAGATTTCTTGAAGAAGTTGAGAAGAGTATTACAAAATTTTGTAGCTCTTTTTTGATAAACAAAATTATTCAATACGAAAAGTTGCTGAACATTTTTCTCTGTGAAAAATACTTTGATTTCACGCAGTTACTCATCGAGGTAAACTAAAAAGTTTGCATTTTCTACACTTGTATGAAATTCTCCATTACAATTTTCATATTTTTCAGATTATGGAAGGTGAAATAGTACCCAAAGAAGGTCGATGAAAAACTGATCCTCCACGAAAAATTACTTTTGTTCAATAAATTGAAGGATGTAGCCGTTACTACGTGGTAGGAAATCATAATGAAGAAAAGAGAATTCAAACTTTCTATGTTTTCACCACCATTATTTGTAACTATAAGGACATTTTCAAACTTATACATTGAACTAACAATAGTTGATTACATTAGCCCTTATATTGTACCACTGAAGGTAATAAAAGATGTACTTAACTTGATTGAGTACCTGAATTTCGTTTACTGGTGACAATGCGGATATGCTAATTTGAAAACCGGTGAGTAAACTAAATCGATTTGATCATTTAACAGGTTGCACCCGCAATGTTCATGCCTGTGAATTTTCAAGGACTCCAAATAATTGAGTTCGTAACCCTTCCTTGCACAGTGTAAAATTTCCGTATCGTTCAGATTCGAGAACTTGTGGTTGCATACCAAGGAATCATTTTTAACTAGTCTGAAGGACCTTTCATGTTCAGCATACCGTTTTTGAAAATTTCGACCACATTGTCCCACATAAACACTATTACACTCCGTACACTTGAGCTTATAAACAACAGATTTCTCCAAACAAAGCCAAAGATAAAGTTGACAAATTGGAGAAATCTGGAGTTTATGAGCTTGAGTGTCCGGAGTGTAATAGTGTTTATGTGGGACAATATGTGGTCGAAATTTCCAAAAACTGTATGTTGAACATGAAAGGTTCTTCATACTAGGTAAAAATTATTCTACGTTTTCGAACCATTCCTTGGCATGTAACCACAAGTTCCCGACTCTAAACGATACGAAAATTTTGCACTACGCAAGCAAAGGTTGGAACCTCAATCATTTGGAATCCTTAAAATGTCATAAGCATAAGAATTGCGGATGTATTCTGCTAAATGATCAAATCGATATAGTTTACTCAACAGTTTTCAAATTAGCATATTCGCATTGTCAGGTACTCAATCAAGCTAAGTACCTCTATTATCATCTACAGTGGTGCTATATAAGGGCTAATGTAATCAACCATAGTTAGTATAAGTTTGAAAATGTCCTTATAGGACGAAACTGCCGTAACGTTAATTACAAACAATAATGGAAAAAACAGAAAATTTACATTCTATTTTCTTCATTACATTCGTTCAATATTTGATGTCATATTTCCGTGGAATTATTCATTAGTAATTGTTTATCCTCAATTTTTATACTCTATTTTCTTCCAGAGGTGATCGACTTTTATTCATAAAATATTTCTGATTCCATACTTCAAAATAATTTCAGAATTCTTCATCAACTACAATTTAGGAGCTACAACAAGGGGATCTGATTTCTATTAACACCGTGTAAAATATTCCAGAAGAGAATCGGCAAAACGGATTCACGGATGGATTTACTACCGCACTGAATAGGAGACTACTAAAAGCAGATCTGAGTTTGAAATCGTTTCTCATCAGGATTTGTGGCTAATTTACGAGAAGTACAGGAAATGCGCTGTTTAATGTCTTCGGCATGGGGATTTTAAAATGGCTTCTTTGTTCGAACGACGGAATCCCGATGTCATGAAAATGTTCATCTGAAACGAGTGAAAGAGTGGAATAGAGGCATTTATTCATGTAGTATTTTGTAAGAGTGATTCAGGCAATGAAAACTAGAAAGAAGATGAAATCGTATGTAAGTTTTACGGATACGACAAGACAAATTTAGAAGGACACGATAATCTAATAAGGATAAGAAATATCGTGATGTCACGTATAGAAATAATTACTAGAGATTACGTAAGATTATTTAAAACAATCTTGATTTGTGTATAATTATCAACTGTTGCAACAGTAACAAAATGTAACAAAAATGTAAAAACGAAAGTTGAACAGTCACACTAATATCAATTTATCTGACGACTGAAAAATGTATATCACACTTATTCATGAGTAGACCTTGCAATCATATTTGAGAATCGAACGAATTAGGAACAAAACAATACACAGCATCTACCAATAATTGTTTATATTTATCGGTAATTTTCGAATACTTTATCTATCCGAGATAGTTTCAAAATTATTTTTTTCTCAAAAATAATATTCATACCTAAATCTCTTCATCTACATTTCATGCTTAGCAATCTTGTTTCAATCTTCCTCTTGAATGTGATCACCAAGTGATCATATTCAAGAGGAAGAATCATATTCAAGAGGAAGAAACACGTGGCGTTAAAAATAACGATTTGGTGTTGGAAAAAACTCCAGTAATAGGTATTCATTAGCAATCTTTGATATGAAAAAACTTTTCACAAATTTTGGTTATTTATTCGACAATTGAAATTGTAGCAATATCGGATTGTATAAAGAGGTTTACTGCTCGACGTTTTGTCTACAACTGCACGAGACATTATCAAAGAAGATGATCAAACGGACGTCAGTATAACTACGCTTCAGTATAACTCTTGTTCTGAAGATTCTATGTGAACAAGTTGATAGAAACTTCTATAATTTTGAGGAAAAAAATATGAAATGAAAATATTCATTTTCAATAATAATGCTCACAAACGCCTGTATGAGAAGCTGAGAGAATTACCATACGTATTTAGCTACTATTCACACTGATAGGAATTATAGAACTGTGAAAAATTTTATAGAAAATTTTGGAGATCAAGTTCATCTTGGGAGAATTCATTATGAACTACAACAGTTACATCACCAAATTTCACAGCCGATTGAGATCTGATTCATTCAGTTCTGAAATTCGATTCCTAAAATGTCCTTCTGGAAGCAGTTGAACTCTTGTGGACCATCCAGAGAGCAAAAGGCCAGCAGCACGAAAAAACTTCCGTCAATGTATTGACAGAATCCTAAAATATGTTTGAATATATTTTTCTGTTAACCAGCTATCGCACCCCCACGAACGACAACCCTCAGAATTCGAAACTTGTGCGAGCTAAGGACTAACGTGTGATTCCTAACACGGGTTGGACGATAGCAAGTGAAAATCGAGAGTTCTGCCTGCGGCTTGAACCATCGACTCACATATCGACCGATTGACTGAGTGAACAAAGCACCCACGTCGAAACGCCCGGCGTTTTATCAGCCCATCACCAGCACATCAGCCACCTCCCACCTTCGTGGGAGGTGCTGTGGTTGCCCCAGAGCTTCTGGAGGCTATAGTATCCCTCGGGAATAGAAACAACAGGCAGGTTACTTCGCGTCAGGCTGGGAGCGTAGGGAAACCTCTAGTCCGACCAAAGTGCCAACGTGTTGCGATACCCAGCTGTTGAGGGAAAATGAGAATAGCTATTCGACTACAGCTGATTCAGCTATGATATATATGAGAATTTTACCCCAAAAAACACAGAATCAACATAGAAAAACCCCCGCGATGAATGAAATATAACTGTGGACCCACAATGTAATATTTGCCGTGAAGCCAATTGAACCACTTCATCATTTGTCTTATCGTCTTCGAGAGTATCCACCGCAGTTGCAGACGAAACGTCAGACATGCAAATTTGCAGACCACTGCCAGCAAACCTGAAAATATCTTTGGCGAATGTAAATAATAATATATGTTAACTATTTCTTTCAAACGAAGTATGAATCCCATCTTCTCCGAATTGTAGTGATGTGAATTCATTTCCAAACACAAGAACCAGACACATATAGTCAGTGGGCATACTTGAAGGCTGGCTATAAATCAAATCATCTGAAAGAACAATTCGTTCAGGCTGGTCGCAACTCCCTACACTGTAGATTATTAGATTGATATAGAAAACAACTACTCCCCTGGCTAATACCACGAAGGGCGTTGGATTATATGCCAGTACACGATTCTTCATTGAAGTTATTTCAGCATATGCTGTTGGTGATACAACTGCCGCAGTCGATTTTCAAATATTGGAACAAACTTGCAGACCGGTTTCGGGCTGTTTGGCCACTCGTCGGTGCAAGGTAGTGTGTATCATCAACATAAAGTCGATGATTTCCCATAATTGAAAATCTAATTACATCAGAGTACGAGGGTTGCCTTTTATGTTTCGGGATTTGGCAACCCTAGTGTTGCAATCTGGCAACTGACAGCTTTATCGTAAAGTTGGACATTTATGAGCGTATACGTATTCAGAACGTTATGACATACGTGCGCTATTTGTGTTACAGTAACTTAAAAGATTCATCTCGGCCCAAAAATGAAATGAAATCGTGAATATTTTCGTGCGATTATTTTTTACAACTCTCGACGTGGATTAACTCAGCAATAGTGCATGGATGAACTTAATTCCATTTTTGGCGATCAAGGACTAGTGTTTATCGATGGTATGATGAATTCAATCGTGTTCGTAATTCACTCCAAGACGAATTTCGTGAAGGTCGTCCGAAATCAGTTGTTATTCATAAAACCATTGATGCTGTGCGCGAACTGATAATGCAAGATCGTCATGTGACTTATCGTATCATTCAGAGTATCATTCATCAAACTAGGCTGAAGCGGATAACAAACAACAGTTTTGTTGACCTAAAGATGTGTACTAAAAAGGGGATAGAAATACGAACAGAAACATAATCTAAGAAATGTTTGTAAAACAGAGGGAGAACAAACAGAAGAGGCTTGCTAAAAGTGCGACCAAGGAGTACAAGATAAATGGATAGACCGGTACCTGAAAGAAACCAGTCTGGAATAAACCGAAAGCAGTTTTGGAATCTTTTGAGTAGTTTTTCAAAGATTCCGGTCCTGAAATTTCTGTATTTCTGAGACAGTCCATCAAAGTTCATATAAATGAAATGAAGGAAGAAGAGCAGGTGAATATTACTGCGTTGTATTTGGGAAGAGCTAATAGTTGAGTTTCATGTTAGAGGACTTGATTGCTTCCCAAAAATTTCAGCTGAACCATCAAAAAGACGGATTCTTAGCTGTGAGAAATCTGTACTGGAGTTTAATCCCAACACCATACCCTTATTTTCGAAACCTCGGCACGTGTTTGAATCACCAAGTGAACTTTTTCAAGAGGAAGATTAATCGTCCTCTTGAAGATGATCACTTGGTGATTGAAACACGCGTCAAGGTGTTAATAATAACGGTTTGGAGTTGGGACTTGTCTGCAGCACTAGTCATTACTACAACAAAGGTTCCAAACAGTGCATCACAATTACTGTAACTTGTAGTTACAAATACCATATAATAACAATAGTTTCAGGTTAGATATGGAACGGACCCGTCATAGGTAGAGAAAAATACCCGGGAGAGAACACAGATTACTGAAGACGGTAAAAGGTTGCCATTCTACTCAATGGTGAACTGTACAGGCTAAACGCTCAAATTTGTGACGTAAGAGAACTGAAGAAAGCCTAAGATGAAGCCCAACGGCAAAAAGTAGATCCAGTTCATCAAGAGAAGGGTGAAATCTTGTTCTGGTCGAAAATAGAAAAAATAAAATCACAGTCTCTTCATCAATTATTCAAACAATTTCAAGATATTAAAGATAATGGAGGAACATTATTTCCATTTTCATTAATCGGTATTATTTAGCTTGCCCTGTTTGTTTGTTTGGGTCAAATTAAGTAATTGAAGTTTGACCCCCTTCCTGTTGACAGATTGATCTGATATTTTCACAACTACCTCAATATGGGTATTGAATGACAGGGCTTAACTAGTAGAATAGTAGTAGGTATGGTAGGTCTAAAGTGAGTGGGTCTATTCGACCCTCCACCGCAACCCATAAGGGTTTATTGTGACTCACACCTATTCACACTCGGCCAAATGAATCCAGCTTCTTAACGACGCCGATTAATTTGTATGGTGTGTGGTATTTCAGGTCAGATGGTGAGACAATGCCAAGATATTTCACCTTCGTTCCGAATGGAATGACCACACCATTGAGGGAAAGTGGCGTTAGATCTTTCAATTTTATTCTCTTGGTGAAGGGGATTAACATAGTTTTGCTGGGGTTGACAGACATCTGCTCCCTCAGGCACCAACTGTGAACAACGTCCAACGCGCTTTGGAGGATATTATAAGCTACCCTTTCCGACGTGGACCTTGCCAGGATGACAAAGTCATCTGCATGAGCTTGCAGATCAACTTTTCTTCTGTCGAGGGCATCAAGCAGACTATCCACCAGGAGCGACCACAGAAGGGGAGATAGTACCCCACCTTGGGGGCAGCCCCTGGTGACCCTGAACCTGATAGCCTCACCTTGAAGAGTAGTAGTTGCAGTTCTGTTTAATAGCATGCCTTAGATCCAATTAGTTATGGTCGATTCTATACCCTTCCTATTTAGAGACAATCCTATAGATTTAGGTAGTGCATTGTCAAATGCTCTTTCAATATCAAGAAATACAGCAACCACAATCTCCTTGCTGTCAAGGGATTGGGAGATTTTCTCAACGAGAATAGTAGTGCATTATGAATAAGATGCAAATCAATTATTATTTATACAAGCATGGATCTTCTAACCAAGTCAAGATTTTGTATCGTGTCGAGGCGTTATGGTGGCTAAAAATGATACGTCGTTAGTGATACACCGCCCATGCTAAGGTAAAATGTTGAAACGTGCCGAGAACCGTATGCAGTAGTGTGGATACTAATTAAAAACTGAAAACCTGAAAATAAAATACAAAAAATATAGTAAACGGTTTTATTTAAAAAAATTCGATAGTTCCACTAGTCTTCTCAGCAATCTACGGTATTGATTAAATAAAAAAAATAATAAAATCATTGGGCGAAGCGTTACCCAAGCAAATATGTAATACTACACACAACGATTTTATTATTTTTTTATCTGATCAGTGCCGTAAATTGCTAAGAATAGTAGTGGGATGACTGCTACCTAGGACCTTTCGAATAACTTTTTATCAATGCACATCATTATTATTTTTTTTTTTTCAAAGAAACCTTTTTACACACTTTTTTACTTATTTTATTGAATTATTGGTTTCAAAACTGAAAATGTATGGAAACTTCAGTACAGTTTAAGGTTTTATTTTGAGATTATTTTTAGATTTTATTTCATTCATAAATAAGCTCAATTCAGGGAATCGTCCTACCCAAAACTGACAGAAACATGGCATTTAATGCCGTTTTTTCATTAACAATTCTATTTGTGTTTTCACCAGATTACGGCATGGTGTGTGTCACATGTGCGCTCCTTGTCGGAATTGTCCATAAGAACTGTAAATCAGTGTAAACATGTTTGGAAACCGTGCCACAACACAAAGGGAGCGTGAAAATAAACAGAACACAATCACGAAACGAGAATAAAAGAGACAGTATGTGGCACATATGGCTTCGGATTTGGTGAGCGTTGGAAGTATACCAAATTGTTTTTCACGTTCATTCAAAAACATACATTTGAAACGATATTTCTAAACTGAAATATTCTAAAGAAACTGGGTACGAATATTTTTTAAGGACCAGATAGTCGTGAATATCATCCGATCGAGTAATGATCATTTCTTGCGACTAGAATACTATACTTTAACTGTGACTTATATCAATAATATTTCGAAATGGAAGATAATATCAATAGATTCAATCATTGATTGAATATTATTGAATACTTCCTGTTCTTTTTATTGCATACAATTTCAAACACTTTGAAAATTGGGTGGTTGAAACAAGTTAAAACTGTCTACCGTCAGTGGGATTGAACCCGGGAACTTCGGTTTGCTAGTCTGTTGTACTACTACTCCACTAACGTTAATAAATGAGGTTTGTATAAAAAATAATGTTCATACTTTCAGCTGTTTAGTTCGTTTAGTTTGTTGTTTTTTTTTCTGATAGATTCGGCCGTTACTTGATGAAGATCCATAGTAATTTCAAATAGTACACCTCACGATTTGATCTGCAAAGTTTATTTGAAAAATATAATCACATGTTTCGCTAGCACAGTAGCTTTCTCAAGTGTATGAATACTTCAAATTGTTCTTACAATTATATTTATATACTACAGGTAGCCATAATTGAGACAACCCCTACTAATACTACTACAGATTAGTCAATGTTCCTCTTTCAATAGATAATTTCAATAAATAACTTAATAATCATCAAGCAAATTGCGGTTAACAATGGGTTCGAAGCCGAATTATTTAATGAAATACTTGCCAAGAAATTCTACGCAAAAGCGTAGAATGATGAGGTTGATAATCAAAATTATAGAGCTTTAACGTATTTTGGACGACCAACGAAAAAAGTGGCTTCATTTTTGAGGAAACGAGATATTATTGCATATAGAACAAGTAATACGTTGGGAAAGTTAGTTAAAAATAATAAAGGCAAGACACCCAAATTCGAGAAATCAGGAGTATATAAATTAAAGTGGAGAACGTGCCCTAAAGTATATATTGGTCAAACTGGCAGAACATTTAGGAATCGAATCCAGGACCATCATACGAGCTATGTGAATAAGAAAACAAATTCAACATATTCAAATCATCTTCTAGAAGTTCTAGAAGAAAATCATCCGAAGTTCGAACTAGTGAAATTCACCATGAAACATTGTCAACTATAACTTTCAAACAAACCTATGTAGGGTATTTTTCAACTCTTGTTCGAATTTCGTCATCACCTTTCCAATTAAAAAAATCAAATATTACAATGCCAGTATTACAGATTATTTTCCATAAACAACAGAAATTAACAATAGACAAAAGTTTCAATAAGTTCACACTATATTTTATACTCTTTGTTGAAAACGCCACACGTCATCTCTCGACAAGCTACGACATTTCTTTCGTATCAACGGAGGTTCTCCATTGTTTCAGCTTTTATTGTGTTTCCTTAAAAAGCAACAATATGTGAAAGGAGCGAACGTCAGCAGGTCTACGTCTGCAAGCCAACCCACTCGGATGAGCGAAGGCATTTTTGTGTTCTCGTGACAGACTTTGATAAATGGCAGAGCAGAGCAAAAAATATTATCCGACTGCGGATGATACGACGGATTTTTAGATGAACTGGCGTCACGTTTCTTCACGGTGCGGGATTTCACTGATTCTAAGAAAAAAAATTAATTTTTGTGAAAGACGAAAGATTGCGCGGTCATAATAGACAATCTGAACGTCAGGCAACTGCGAATAGGATTTTTTTCAGGAATTTGTTGAGAGACAGATTGTTACTACAGCTTTCAAACTTCAGTTACTAGAACTAACTCCTTAATAAATGAGCAACTGAAATTCTTTCTAGAATTTTGACGTAGATTATTGAAGCATTTTCATAGAAAACTTGGAAAAAAACTTCAATATGGAAAATCAGAAGGATTTTTCCCCGTATCCAAATTGCACTAATGTGATATGTCAAATAATAGTCGTTTATCCCCCTTGGTCAGGCATCAAAGACTAAATGATCAACCTCACAGAAAGAAGTTGTCCAATAAAAATAAGATGGTTAAAAACATCAAACCATTATATATCGGGATAATAACATGAAGTAACTCTCTGGAAACGGATTACCGGATTACGGATTACCGAAAATATGAAGAGCAAAACAACGAAAAAATCGGCTTTATCTTTGGAGTCTTGGTCGATTCGAGTCAAACCCACCTGAAAGGAATATTGAATTGTATTAGTTTGATATGAACATATCTAAAAGTTTTTACACTAGTCCATAGAATTGCGAATTTCAGAACATATCCCCTCCCATAGAGGTCATAAAAAAACCTCTGGCAAGACGGAAAAAATACCCTTCGATGAAGGAACGTTCATAATGTTCGAAAAGTAAATTGAAGATTTTTTGTTCGTTACACGAATATGCCCAGACGGGCATATCATATACTTACTTGATCAGGACAGTTTACTGATAATTCTACTGTGATTTAGAATCATCGATTTATTCGAATTCTTCAATCGTCAATTATAATGTATTGTTACGTTTGTCCCCGTGGGTTGACTAATAATTGATTACACTGAATAATCAAACTCAACTTCATTTCACTTTAAATACAACAAACACTTCAACTATTTGAACGTCTATCGCCTTACTAAATCACTTTGCGTACCGCACTGTAACGTCCACTTGACTGTCTGAATGACTATCGCCTGACTTGATCACTTCGAGTATCGCACTGTATCTTCCACTTGACTGTGTACTTGACTTTGTCGATACGCTCGCAGCCAGCCTTTAAATATCGTAATCGAATGTAGAAATTTCGCCAAAGTGCTTGCTGCTTCTCGAGCGGCAGGGAACATTGGACATTCCCGCGCTCTTAGCTACGTCATGTTTTGTTTATGGTTACCAGTAGCGGCCGGCGTTATTTTCTTTCGGGCATGATTTACAACATTATTATAATGTAATCGTTACGTTTTTGATTTTCCAATAGAATGAGTACCTGTGAATCACTGAACACCTGTGCCAAAATCGTAAACAAAATATTGATTTCCATCTTCACTTTGAATTCCGACATGCTTCAGTACCCTACATTAATTAAGGGTGGACATTGGGGGTGGACAGAATTTCGTGAAATTTAAAGCCAAACTGAGGTAACACTTAGTATAATTCAACAATAGTAATATATCAACATGTTTATTTTCTTTCTACTTGTTTTCATTTCGTTTTTCTTGTCACTTTTTTTAATTATTTCGCTATACTCTATGCTGCATGTTTGACCTATCCTATACTATGTGAGTGACCTTTTAAGTCTAATAATACTGTGTCCCGAAGGATGTGGTGGTCGTACCCTTTTCCCGAAACCCCGATGCATCCGAGATCACTCCCCACACTGTGTGGAGTGATCATTGGATCCGGAAAACATGTGCCCTAAGTTGATGCATTGAGGCAAGAATGACATCCTTCTGCATTTATCCGACCGAGATTTCTGCCTTAGTTACGACAAGCAGGCATATTAGTAGTAGTATATTCGATATTTCACCCACTTTTCCTCCTCGTTTCGAACGATATTAGTCCTACTCCGATTGTCGAGAAGAACTACATTAGGTTTATCAGCTTGTATGATCCTGAGGGTGAAAAATGAGTAGTTCCAATAGATTCGACATTTCCCATAACGAATTCAATATCCCCTGGAGTGTTGGGCATCACTGGTGTTTCATCAACAACTTGAAAGCACTGAAGGTGGTATTGAAGCATTCTTAGAGCTGCGTTATGTCGATAGATATCGGCTGAAACCGTATTGGCTGAACATGCTGACAGCAAGTGCATTAGAAATAACAGAAAAAACTAATTGTTAAACTGATAAATTCTCAACATGTCTACGGACTAAAGATCTAAACTTTGTGATAGACATATTCCAATTGATATCTTGCAAGCTATTTATGTCGTTTGCCAGACGGAGCATGATTAAGAGGGGGGATGTGGAAGTAACAGTCACGAAGGGAGTCTTGAACTTAAGCATAGTTCGCGTACGTCTGGGAGGTACATCATTTGGTAATAGTGACGATAATTCTGCGGAATTTATATTGTTATTAATAATTTTATATATAAAAATTAGTGCAGAGATTTTTCGCCTAGAGTCTAAGGAGGGTATATTAAATTGAGTTCACAATAATTGTGATGTTCTAATGCTGTTGTAATCCGATTTACTACGATATTTCATATAATAATGGTACCTTAGAAATTTGTTGTGTATTTTCTCCAGTTCCTGTAAGGTTGTTTGTTATTCCCCATTCCAACTTACATCACCGTATTCGAGTTTAGATCTCACTAGCGTGAAATAGAGTACTTTTATGGAATCTATGTTGCTAAAAAGAGAAGTCTGTCTTGAAATGAATCCTAAAGCTCGATTTGCGGTATTTCAACATGTGTTTCAAATAATAATTTGCAATCATAGTTATTCCTAAGTCTTTGCATTCATGTACTCTTTTTAGAGATTCGTTCTTCACGCGGTAGTCAAACGAAATGGGGTCCTTTTGGCGGGTAATTGTCACAACTTGGCATTTTTTTAGGTTGAAATCTAACTTACATCGAACACTCCAACCCAATAAACTATTCAATTTTTTCTGTAGGGCGGAGCAATCTCTGACTGATCTCACCTGTTTGAAAATTTTCACATCATCAGTAAAAAGCAGACATTTTGAGTGCTCGATATGATCTGGTAAGTCATTAATGAATAACAAAAAAAACAAGGGCCCCAAATTTGATATTGCCGGGTAGTCCAAATCAATATAACTTTTGCAGCAAAACACCATGGTCCACCCTGTCGAAGGCCTTGCCAAAATCCAGGAATATTATGCCCAGTTGAACCTTATTTTCTAAAGAGTTATTTGCTTCGTTGGTATACAGGGTGTCCCTGGACTTCCTCTTTTCCTCTCGGNTATTTGCTTCGTTGGTACATAATAGCAGATTTGTGTTGACAGATCTGTTGGACATAAACCTGTGCTTTTTGTTATCCAAAAAGTGGTCATTGGAAGTTATAGTATGAGCGAGAAGTAATGTCGTGAACAACTGATTTGTGTTCTTTGTTTTCTTGCAAAAAATCCATAATTTTGAGTTGAATTTCCAATATAAAAAAAATCGGTAAAACAAAAATCTGTGGACGAATGAAACTACGGTAAGAAATGAGAAATTTCACTGCTTTATAGTCTGGCTTTTTCACTTCAAACCCTGAATCCTCCAAATCTCTTCCCCTAACTACCCTATAATCCTTTGCTCAACTGAATTTAATATTCCACTTTCCTGCCAACGGCATGTTTAATATTCCATTTTTCATGCGTACGAGGGTTAAACGGGGTCACAAGTGAAACTGGGTTATATAGTTTCATTATTTGCACGATAAAATTCCATCACACGTTGCCAAGCGCAGTCCCTCACCAACGTTGAAGTCACTGAATTTATTCCGTTTTGCGAAACATCGCGAAAGGAAATAGCCCGCAGGAGTAATCCTGGCTTACGCAGGACAGTAACATGTTGTATACATGTGTCGCTTTTCGGACAATGACGCTTTCTAGATTTATGTCACTCGAGGGTTTATCTGACATGCGGAAAAAAAAATAAATAAAAATGTCTGAACTTTTGAAATAATTGGCAAGAAATATATGAAATTGATATTCATCAAATACGATAGATAATCTTAGAAAAAAAACTAAATACTATCAAAAGAAGACTCCCAGCCAATTTATAGAAACTAAAACCATTAAAAAATAGTGATCCCACGTAATACAGAAAAGGTACTCTTGTAGCAAGCCTTCTAACTATCAAGTTTTTGACTGGACATGCATGTTATTTTCCGAAAGATATTTGGAAAAACTCAAACCGAATCACAATGCGATAAAAAAGCTGTTGAAGAATAGTTTACATCATGAATCATTTCTATACGAATGTAAATTTTTGGGACTCACACTAGATAATTGTGTGAACTGGAAAAGTCATCGTAATAAAGTGTTATTGAAACTAAGTTTTGTTTCGTATCTGATACGAAATCCTAAGCCAAAATTAACCACTGAACAGTTAGTAAATTATTTCTATGCACATATAGAATCCAGAATCATGTATGGCATTTGCCTTTGTGGCTTCAAATGTATTTATTGCCCAAAAAAAGATTATACGAATATTAACAGGCGTTAATCAGAGAACCTCCTACAGAGATTTATAGAAACATTTGAAAATTCTAACTTTCCCGGATATTTTCATGTTTGAAATATGTGTATTCATACACACCAATAGGTTGAAATATGATCGCATTTGTGTTAGGAATCACACGATAAAAGGTAAGACCTCGTTAGTCCTTATAGCCGGAAGTAATGGAAAAACGTTAAAGCATATTGAAAAAGCTATATCTGCCAATTTTCAGGCAATTTTCAGGCGCTGTATCCTGTATATTTCAATGAAACTAACTTTGAAATATGGCCATTCTTTCACAGTTTTTGGAATTCCGAAGTTTTTTGAAAAGCAGATTTATAAATAGCATTTCTATTTTGATTTCATCTTTAAATTGACCACAAAATGACACAAATACCTGCAGCATTAGATAGATAGGAAAAATGTTTAGCTATATTTCTAGATCTAGCTGAAGCATTCGATACCGTTGATCATGGTATGCTATTAAAAAGTAACATGGCTATGGTATACGTGTTGGACTACTCTACAAAATTCTGGACATAGGTCATAAATGTCTAATTGATAATAACCTGAATGAGGCAATGAAAATTGAAACAGCAACCATAGAGAACAGTTTCAGGTTCCATATTATTTCTTGTTCAGATCAGTAATATCTGTTTCATCAGCAATTTTGGGGGCCATCTCATATCACAACCTTCTGAGTATAAATACAAAAAACCTAAATTACATTCACCCTATTGCAGAACGATCAACCATGAATAACATATCGGAGACTGTTCTAATATATACAACGGATTGCAATTGTGATGTAACAGAAAAAAATACAAATGATTAGGTATATTGAGATTCATTGTGGATTGACATATGAGATGGGATAACCACATAAACTATTTTGTAAAATGGCTCAGAATTGAGCCACAATTGAGAAATGTCCTGAAATAAAAAAATTTGATCACCACATACCAGTCTCTAGTAGAATCTGTAATGAGATATTGTATTGCTGCTTGGGGTGGTACTTTTGACAATATCCCTAATATCCTACAAATATCAAAAGACAATCTTGAAAACATTATTCAAAAAACCCAAACTGTACTCTACGGAATGGCTTCACACTTCAAGAGAAGTGTGAAAAATAAACAAGATTCGTCACTAATTCATCCATAAACCTACCAGCATTCAATAAAAGTCACCTACAAGATGTATTTTTTATCATAGTCAAAAGGTATTCAATCTTCTGCCAGCCAGCATGGGAAATATTTCAATCAATCAGAATATTCAATATGTTCAATACCAAACTTTTCGATTTATTCGGCTAGACAGAAACGATGTTCAGCAAACTCGTCATAATTCCCAATATTCATTAATCGAAATGTATATATATATAGATATAGAACAAAACTTGGAAAATATCTTTGGGTGATGAGCAGATCGGAAGTGTACTCTTTTAACACAAGTTATTCCAATATTTCGATAAAATTCATTATCATCTTCAAAGAAAAGCTTCAAAATTTGGGTGGTGATAGTACAATATAAAAATGATTATGAAAAGTCTCAAACTTATTGTTAGTGAGGATGGCCGTGTCGAAAAGAATGTTACATTTAAACAATTGAAATATGACAATACAATAAAACAAGTCACTACTTCAAAAGAGGTTGACTCCTCACTAAAGAAGATTATTGAAATGAAATTTACTAAAAATCGTTATTTGTTTTAAAATTATGGATTACCGGTAAAAGCCATGTAGTTGAAGAACAAAGAGAGAGACAACAAACAATTGACAACGACAGTTGTCATGTGATTCAATTTAAAAAAGTGTGTAAGTTTGTCGATGATGAAACTATGGAACAAAGGAGAACTGTTATGGTGCAAGTGTAATCAGAGACATCTGCTGTTCTATAAGTAACTCAGTCAGCAAAGACTGTCCTTCAACTAAGTCAACTATAGATATAGGGTAGTTAATAACAGTGAATACTCCACTTAGGTGCATCCATCCTCACATTTAGGGTAATAAAACTGTATGTAAACTCTAAGTAAATGATGTTCAAAAGAATTTCCCTACTACTACTACTAATACTATCCATTTTACCATTAACCATTTTTACTCAAAAAACACTTCGGGAAATTGGTTCTTGGCTGTAAATTGGAAACAATACGGTTATATAAATCTTACACTTCTTTCTGTCAACTTTAATTATAGATCTGTGTGAAATTTCTTTTGCCAAGTATACGTGACATTCATTATCGTTCGACTCTTTGTTATTTGTAACCTGCATTTTCGTATAGAAAATTAACCAAAAACTTTGAAACGCCCCTCGATTATTTATGAATGGAGTATTTTTATTTTGTTCTCTAACAATTAAATCAGAGATGGATGTAATTCCACGGTATCGTGACGGACAGTGTTTTCAATACGTAATTTAATGCTTTGAAACTCGGTTCTGCATCAGTAACGAGCTGATTCATTCTCCAAGAAATAATTGGCGATCAACAAAAGTGTTGTTTCTCTTATAAAAACACCGCGGCTGTTTCATATGATTTACCAAGTGAATTCCTATAAACTTCAACGAGAATCTTGTCGTAGAGTATCTTCAACAGATTATTTGTAATGACTAACTTATGGCAATTGTACTAACCTGTACATTTAGTATAGTTAGAAGTATCAGGAAAGAAGTGAACTACTTATATTTTATAGTACTGAACGATATTTTACAGTATAAATCCTGTTGGGATCCCAAGTTTGGTTTTTGGGCTTGCTAGGTCCCTTCTAGTGTACTGTATACTATTTAATAATGCGAAGTAGGTAATTAAGTAACAAACTTCATTCTGTCACACTTTGTTTAAAGATTTCACAGAATGTCGAATACGATAATTGGTTTGTTCAGTTTAATTTGATGTAAGAAACAGTATTACTAAACTTATACAAATGAGAACCTTTGATATTCTCCCTAATGAACTAACACTTCTTACTCAATGTGATGTTTTCTCGTTATTCCCGCAATAGAACTCTGATCGGGAAAGGTTTAGAGTAAAACACATTTTTACTGCTCAATACCAAATCTATTCTATACATTCAAACTACTCGTTTTACCATGACCCTTTCTCCCGGCTCGACACTCGCTGTGATATACGAGGAGTAGAAACTAACTATATTACACTACCTTCCCCTAAAAGAAAAATTAAGTACACTATTTACAATCTATCGTAATTCAGTCTATGAACAGGTTTTATTTCCCGTCTGGGTCAAGTATTCATATTTTCTCTTATATCTGATACAAAATCATCCCTAACAACTTTCACATTTTCTACAACAGTATCATCAACATTTGGAACGGCTTGAACATTATTTCTGTCGACTCACTACTAGCTATAGTTAGGGCAGAAATATTAAAATGATTTTTTTTATTTGATTCAAGTGTCTTTAAATGAAATCAAACAATTGAAATATCCCAATGGAATCTTCAATTCGTTTTTTCTGAAACAACAGTGTAAGAAGCACCGGTATCTAAATTAAATGTGTATGGCTTTACTTCACAATCTAATATGTACAAAGAAAGATCACCTGATCCTTCCAAATAGTTTTGTGTTTTTTCATTTGAACGAAATTTATTAGTTCTGTTTACTTGTTTTTCCCTACAAACAGTTGCAAGTGACCCTTTTTTTTACATACATGACGAATATATTCACGAAATAAACAATTATCAGTCTGGTGGTTTCTTCGTCCACAAACTAGACATTTTGGCTGTTTGGAGGGGGGGCTCCTGACGTAGATGCTCGTGACGTACCTTTCACCGGTACTGGCAATGTACCGTGACCTTGTTCTTTTCCCTTTTTCTTGAAACCAGCCTGGGCATAATGTAATTCAGATTCCTTCTTGATGAAACATTGGTTGGGAGATGAAGTTGCATGTGCAGCTGATTTTGCAGCGGCAATATCCACAATTTCCTTAAACGTAATCGTACATTTCTCTTCCACGAGTCTATCCTGAACAGTACCTCTTTCATAAGAAATAATGAAAATGTCTC
Source organism: Leptinotarsa decemlineata (assembly GCF_000500325.1). Classification (NCBI taxonomy): domain Eukaryota; kingdom Metazoa; phylum Arthropoda; class Insecta; order Coleoptera; family Chrysomelidae; genus Leptinotarsa; species Leptinotarsa decemlineata. The sequence goes on along the minus strand of NW_019289642.1, from coordinate 225,920 downwards.
TCAAAACTATTTTCAAATCATCATTTCCAAATTGACAAGTCCCTGCTAAACTTTTCAATCTAGCTCCCCATTTCTTAACAGTATCATTCGAGATCTTTTTAGCTGTATAGAACTTGTATCCAGCAGCAAAAACACTATCACTAGGTTTGAAATGTTCTGTTAATAATGGATACAACTCAGAATACTTTTTCGTTTCAGGTTCATCAGGAATACACAAATTGTGAACTAATTTATAAGTCTCTTCGTTGAGAATGTTCAATAAAATAGCACTTCTTCGTTTTGTAACCTCTTCTTGAAAATCGGCCAGTCACATTAAACCCGGTCAAATTTACCTACGTAAATGTCCGATGTATTCCATAGCCATTTTTCTTGAAAACCAAAAATAAAAATACGTAGGTTCACCAAACAAAGTTATTTGAACTGTTTCTGATAACCTCGTCGCCACTTGTGATGTTTTCTCGTTATTCCCTTGATACTCAGAACTCTGGCCAAACTTCGATGCTATAGCTCTCCAGCTTTCTGAAAGAATGTTTGCTTCAAGTGGCTGTCGATGGATATCTCGAATACTTTTATCATCAATGCTGGTGTTCCCCAGGGATCCATATTATCTTCAACCCTTTCTCATTGTATGTCAATGACTTAATGAAAAAAACCAAGAATCCAATATATTGCTTAGCTGTGGACAGCACACTTGTCACGTCACTCCATTTGGATTCCAGGATATTGGCTGCGGATGCACATTTCCACCGGCAGCAGGAGGTTGGATATAGTGAAGTCAGCAAAGACAATTCTGTTTTCTGCTTCAATGAGTTCGTTGGGGGTTAAAATAGACGCCAATATGGCACAATCATATCGCTTTAATTGCAAAAGCTGCCTCTCAAACGCTTGGAACACTGTTCAGAACCAGAAAACTGTACACACCTCAGCAACGTTTGATGCTTAATTAAGCTCAGATCAGACTTCCTTTGGAGTATTGTTCTCATGTATCGTCGAATTTTAGACACAAGCATCACTTGCAACATTAATAGTCTGAAACATCAAAGTATATTATAGATAATTTCACGGGAGGTGTTCAAGTGACTTGGCATCACAAATACGCGACGGACTATGGCTGCTCATCGTTCTGAGGTTCAACAGCACTTAGAACTTCATACTTAGAAACTCTATCATCTGGAGAACTGCGTTTATGTGGAATAAACTCCACAAGAACGTTTTTCCAAATGAATTTAATGTCCAGCGATTCAAATTCAATATGACACCGCTCTTATAGCGCCTTCAGGATTTTCCTGTAGTGCTTGTGTTTCGTCCTTGAGAAAAATAGACCGCCGAACTTTCGAAATAAAAAATATCAATTGGTATCAACACAGATAAAACGAGAAGAGTTATCGATTGAATTAGAAACTTTTATAGTTTCTTTTGAGGGACGTCAATAACAACGTCATGAATGGGATCGACAGAAAACGCTGGATGCTATTACTTAGTTAACAGCTTGCATTGTAAACTGCAGAGAGAGTAGGAGAGCTAATTCTCATTGCTGCCCAAACTTGGCTTTGCGACGGACCATCGTTAACACCTTCGTTTATCTTTGATTTTCATGGTTTTATTTTTTCGTGAATAGTTGCTTTCTTCCTAAGACGACTCTTCATTGAGGGTAGAGGAGTTCAAATATTTTGCCATATCAAAACAGCTCTGCAGGAAATGAGACTATGAATGATTTGACACTTTTTTGGGTGTGTTACTGAGTTTACGGTGATTTGAGTCCATTGAGAGCTCATCGGACAAATTGTTTTTGATAGGTATCCATTTTGTTTAAAACCTATCGAATATTTGTTACTGGGATCTGTTGAGTTATAACTTACAACAATCAGACAACACTTCTTTTGATACTAATCTTGACTTTCAGTCAAATTAGGCTAAAAAATAAGAGTGAAGGTACATAAATTTACAACAGGCTGCAAATGTGTGTAATTGTTCAAAACATAGTTAAAAATGATATTTTAAAATTTCGAATGATTACGATGACTGGAAAAAAAATGTATTCGAGGTCAAAGATAAAAAATCTCGTAAAAAATTGGTTTTTCGCGATTTTCAGGAAAACGGTAAGATTTATCATAAAATAACTTCAGATGAAAATTGTAGACCATGAAATTCTCTACAAAAAATATTTCATTACTTTTTCTCCTTAGAGCCACCGTTTCTGAGATACGACAAGTCAAAAAGTTGTAATTTGAGTGAAAATATTTTTCTATTGGTACACATGAGTATAAATATAAGAATATCAGGTAGAATAAAATCCAGTTCTATAATTTGTACGCTAGTGTAACCTTGAGCCAACATCTGTCTCCCTGTTCAATTGTGTGCGTAAATGATGAACTTATGACAGTTCCTACCAGTCAACAGAAATTTCTTGCAAATACTCGCAACAAATCTCGGTTCATTTCAATGTTGAAGGATAAGTTTATTGGCGAAAATATATTGGTTAAGCAGGCTAATAACGATGCCGACGTACTGATTATTGAAACAGCTGTAGAGCAATTCAATTTGACAAATACAACTATTGTTGTTGGTGAAGATGTAGACTTACTCGTACTTCTTACTGTTCGAACTCCACCTGAAAAAACTATTTTCTTTCTAAAGGCAGGAAAAGCTCAATGTTAAACCGNAATAAATCTACCTGAAAAGGTCAGGTATAAATTCATTAACTATATGAATAATTTTTCAAAAGTACTGTAAATATACCTACTCAACTATTTTTACCAGGAAATAAACAAATTCAATAATGGTGAATCATTCAATCCAGTTTGATCGTTCATAAGATATCGAGAGTTTCTGAATTTGTTTATTTCCATACTTTTCAACAGGTTGAATCAGGTTCAAACCTTTCTTTCGGAAATGGAGAGGCTTGAATTCATAATTGAACTCATGTCCCTCTGTGATTAAATATACTGGCATGTACTGGTACATATGTACTGGCATTCTGGAAACTATTTTTGTGTTTCTTGATGCACGCTTCGAACGTTCTTCTAGGTTAACCTATATAAAATATCGGACATGACATGATAATTTATACACTCCCAATTTTTCTGAAACTGAGCTCTTATCTTTGTAATTCATGATGTGCATGCCTAAGTTGTTGATTTAAAAAACAATATTGACACCTTCATTGTGCAGAAAATTTTAAATATTTGTAGTGGGTTGGCCTAAGTAGGTTAAGGTCCTATAACTTTTATCCCCTTCCCTTCGAATTTGGTAAATTTTTCCTTAAAGTTTGGCTGTATAACTTTTTTGATAATAAGGAATGTATCAGACTGCTTGACAATTACAAAAGTTAATAACAAATATGATTTGTTAATTTATCGTTACTAGCATATAGGTACAGATATTATCATTCATAATTCTTCCACCCACCCGTATCAGGACAAAGTAGCAGATTTTAACAGTATGATCCACAGACTGATGAATGTGCCCTTGTCAGAGGCGAATTTCAATAAAGAACTGAACATAATAAAACAAAAAGCCGTCAACAATGATAATGATAGCAGTCTAATACATTCTTTATTATCGGAAGAGTTATTTATACAGCAAGCTTTGAAGGAAGTTTAACCAATTCGAAGAGGGAGAATAAAAGTTATAGAACCTCAACCTACTTAGGCCAACCCACTACAAATATTTCAAATTTTCTTCACAACAAAGGTGTAAATATTTCTTTCAAAACCAACAACAACTTTATGACCTCAAGTATGACCTCTAACACCATAGTTACTCATTTCATGCGTTACAGTATCGAAAGCCTACTATAATTTAACGATGGTGAACAATCTACATGAGAAGTCAAAATTTCTATCAGTTGTTCTTTTGGATGAATCCATTATTCAGAACTGACTCTATTTCATGCCGATCCCTATTCGCAGGCAGTTTTTTACCCATTTAGTTCGATAGATCGTAAATTTATCGAGGAAAACGGCTCCCAGACACGCCAATATTGAATCGATGTTCATTCCTGTAATGGGTTTATTAGTTTATGGGAATAACATGAGAATGTGAAGGCATCTGTAACCTACAATGCTGTTTTATAGAAGGAAGAAAATGACAGCGGTTATTTTTATAGTCTTCCAGACGACAACGAAATGTTTCACTTGAAAGAGAAAAATATCAAAAAAAATGACTTGATTTGAAATGGAGGTTAAATCCGTCAATTTTAGTTATTTGTGAATGTCTCAACAATGGCCAATGATACTCGCGATCTTTTTACCGTTTTTAAACATTTTATCAATCAATTGATATATCTGTGCATTAAAAAAAAGTAATAAAACACATGAAATGATGACAAAACAAAAATTAATTGGTGCTACGGGGCGACTTAATTGATTCCAGTGGCGCATTTGCTTTTTCAGCTGCAGGAAAACCCGGAAAAACCTGCAGCACCACATCATCTGAAGATCTTGATCTGCCAATGTTTTCTCTTTTATAAAACAAAATGTAGGGTGACTCCAGAGGCTCCAATAAATTCAAAACATCGCCAGAACACTTCGTGACACGACTGTCGTCAAACTTAAATCAGTCCGTTTCGTCTTTGAAAATGCGTAATAATGACCAGATTCAACGCCAGAACCACAATGAACAATGACTGCATAAAGATTATACTAGTAGTCTGCTAGATTGAAGTGTTCATCTATTTCGAACCTTCGTAAGAGTTTGATGCTTTCATCAGAGGTTGAGTCATGTTTGAAGATCATCAGTGTCATTATTAGATTAACTGGTGCCTCAGCTATACTTGTTTTCTTATAATAGTCAGTTTGATGCATGTTTGGCAATCAGATGATTTGGCAATAAACTTTGCACGAACTGGTTATCAGTCATATTAGGACACACAAGTTGAAATTATATAAAATCACAAAGGTTTTTGCTACTTCTCGAAAATTTACTACAAAGTAAACAAGTGAGGATTTTTTCAGCAAAGATCTAAAAACACAAGACGAGATAGACTGTATCGAATCATTCAAACCAAAGCGATCACAACAATTGATTCTGCTAGTTTTTGGCTCACGAAGAGAATCTAGTGGACTTCAAAGACTCCAAGGAAATCGGTTTGTGGAAAGATGATATATTCTTTAGAAACTGCAATTGTATGAACGATTGTTTGAATTTGGTGAATAAGTAGGAAACATTTTCGTTCTCCTTCATCGTTAAAACCTCGTTCTTGAAATTCTTCGTCATGAACACCACTTATGAAATGCAATTCAAATAGCAAGTGTTTCCTAAATCATCTAATCCAATTTTCTTGCCAAGACTTTCAAGATAACTGTCCACTGATTCGTAAGGAAAAACATGTTTCACAGAATCTGTATCAAAACTATTTATCAAGCTGCAATCGATCCTTCCAAGTGATGAAGGGTTTCGTAGAGGAATCGATTCGGCCCTTGCTTCATGTATCTCTTCCAGATTGACATATCTATTACTAGGTGTCAAACAAGCATTCCAAATATTAGTGAATTACTGGAAAGCACAAGAAGGAGAGCATGTTCATTAATATTCTTGGGATCTAATCTATACTTATAAAAGCGAATGTCACTCAAAAGTACTGACTCATTCATCCCTGTTTCTCCATACTGATGGTTCTTAGGATATCCGCACACAGAAAGGATTTTCGAATATTCCAACTGGGGCACCTCCACGGAAGGTGCCACGGGATGTGGAATATTCCGGAGGCTGAAATTTAGTATGTAGGTTCGTTTAATGTTGTAGATGTGCAATAAGAAAAGATTTTTTGATATTTCAACTGTAGCATCAGCCGCGGGGAAAAAGCGCGTTCATAAAATAAAGTTACCTTCTAATCACTGTTTCTCCGTAGCGGAATATTTTCGGATAATAAAATTTTGTATGTAGGTTCGTTTTATGTTGTAGATCTGCAAAAGGAAAGGGTTTTCAAATATTTCAACTGGGGAGGTCCATCTGGGGGTTAAAGGAGCGCGTTAACACATGAAAATAATATTTTCCTTACTGTTTCTCTGTACCGCCATATTTCTGAAATTTTGTCAGTAGGTTCGTTTTATATTGAAGATGTGCAATAAAAACGGATTTTCAAATACTTCAACTGGAGAGCCAGCCGCAAGGAAAAAGGCGCGCCCATAAAACAAAATTATCTTTTCATCACTGTTTCTCCACGACCTTAAATTTCCGGTGGGTGAATTTATATTTATTTAGTATCAGCATTGCACCCGTGCGGAGGTGGGTCGGATGACTAGTGCCTCATAAACTGAAGAATTATAATATTAATCGTACCAATTTATTTTTGATTTGCAAATGCGGGTATTCACTGCGTATAGTGTGATAATCCAGTCATTTAAGCTTAAATTAGGTAAGAATCTCGGAATTCGAGATACCCAGCTGTAAGTCTGTAAATACTTGTATATTGACACCTTAAAAGTTGTCTCAAAACCTACATATTAAATATGTTTTTCGCTAACCAGCTGTCGCACCCCTACGAACGACAACCCTCAGAAGTGGAAACTTGTGCGAGCTGAGGATTAACGAGGTCTTACCCTTTAAAGTGTGATTTTTAACAAACTCTGTGAATAGTTTGTTCTGAACTCAATTACTTTTTTTCTTCATTTGGGAGTTTCTCACACTTTTTTGTATAAAGATGGAGCAGTGAAGGTCAATACGCTTTTTTCTCAAATAAATATAATGTTGATTTGTTATTTCATACTTGACATGCTGACTAATATGTTGAATATATACAACTATTTCAGTGGCGTTTGAAAAAAATAGTATACTCGTACCTACTTCAAGAGCGGATTAACCGCAGCCGTGGGCTCTCTTTATACTTATATAATTTATCTCGTATTCATTTCAAGGATGATCGTTATGCTAATCTTTTTTTCAGAAGGTTATACTGTTGATAATCAATCGATATTAATAATATTCATTCACTAACCGAATAGTTTTTTCAATTATGACGTTTACAATCTAGAGAATTAGCATATCTATTTCCTACGCTCATGAATATTCAAATTCATTAAACTCATCATCAGTAAATGTATGTGTTAACGACTCTGAAAATTTTTCTGAATTGTTACATAGATGACAGATCGCGAAAGAGTTGGGTACCTTTGGAGTGAGGGTTTTTTTGAGAAATCTATATGAAATAGGTTTTTTTTTTAAATTTTGCACTATACTTAATATAATTTGCGGCTTCATTGCCTTGGTCTAAAAGCACGTTTTTAAACAATTTTGAGTGAGAAATAATCATTAGTATTATGTGAACAGTCATCTGAGGTAAATTTCTATTGTTCTTGAATTTTTGTACCTACTTTATTTCAACAGTTTGTCCCAATTTAACAACAGAGGTTCCCAACTTTTTCAGTTTGCGACTCTTCAAATAATCGGAATTATATGCGGCACCCATAATACATTCTTGGAATTTTGTTAGCATACACGACTGTTGGCGCAAAAAGTCGAGAATTGTTTAATTGGATACTTCGCGGATCCCTTATGACAACTTATGACAACATCTCGGCGTCTTGGAGAGCCGCGGCACGCACTCTGGGAATCACTGAATAGATTATACTCAGCACTTCTCATAGTACCGAATGATTTTCATTTCAGGTTTCTTCACAATACTATATTGCTGGGATTCCAACAAATCGGAATGAAAATAAATATTTAGACTTCTGTTGATTGAAAGACCATGGAACACTTCTTGAAGACCAGCACAGAATTAAACTATGCGATTATACCTCTGACCATACTAATCATTCAGACATGATTTCATCAATTCGTGAAAAGAGCAAAAAATGATTTATATACATGTGATACATAGAAACGTTTGTCTTTAATATGGTAGAAGTTGAACCAACTCTTGTTGATTAGTTTTGTAACATTCCATTTTTCCACGACAACTAGTAATCTTCTTCTTCTGTTCATTCATAGAGATATCTACTTTTGGTAATGTCATACTTAGAATCGGTGTGTATGTCTGAAAGGACTAACGGAACAGATGGTATCATTGCCTGAAATTTGAACCGATATCGATTCTATGTATAAAGGATGAAATTTTTAAAGGATCTTATCTAAGCCTTGAATCACCACGTAGTGGTGTTTTAAGTAACTTTTTTTAGAATCGTTCATATAAGAATAAATTGCATCTTTTGAGTTCTACCAGGCAAAATTATAAAAAACCATGAAAAGCGAACAAGTAAAAAAAAGTATTCGAACACAAAAATATCAAAGAAGCACTAACAGCTCAAAAACAGAAATGAATTGGACACACCGACAAGATCGTCTTGGGCGTGTCTGGCTGCACTGCTACTGCTGGAGACTGTCGGACCTCAAGAATCGGATAATTCTATTTGGAAGAGTGTAAAAACAACAGCCTTAAGTCTCCGTGCTGGTTTCTGGAAAAAGAATTTTGATCAGGAGTGTATTGAATCCTACGGTAAAACCATGTTATATTTCCTATTAAAGCAACCATTCATTTCAAGGGCAGGGATGGAAATCCCATCAAAACTGTCGAATGAATCGTATTCCAATTTTTTATTGGTATTTGTCAAGAGTCTGAAGTGTAACTAGGTTGGTATACAGTGACAAGTATAGTAATCTGGTTGATTCGGCCGTTACTTGATGAAAATCCATAGTAATTTCATAAACTACACCTGTCGATTTGATCTTCACAAACTTAAGTTTGTGATCAAATCGTAAGGTGTAGTTCATGAAAAAAAAGGGTACAGTATTTCTGGAAATTTCTGTAGATGGTGTACGAATAAGAGCTTTCAATTTGGTAACCCTTTTCAGTAATTATAACAGAGTTTCTATAAAACATGGAGAACCGATCTGCGACCTTGCCTCCAAAAATCAAGAGTTAGTCATTTCAACTGGGCACATGTATCGATTTCTTGCTCCCGGTCAAGAAAGGATTAAGAAAACGATGACAATCGTCATTAGGGGTGTATTCAAGCCGAGTCGAGCTGAGCCTTAACTTGGGATATTTTGTGAAATTTGCCAAAATAGGAAAGACATAAAAAATAAATGTTATTTCAAGATATTGCTTTCACCATTCTGAAGATTATTTGCTTCACCTGATGGACAACCATTTTATAACCTTCAGTATATGTAGATAACGTCGGGGTTTGCCAAAAATCAAGGGTTTGAAAAGGAAGCTACAACCTCTGATTGCATAACATACTTGGGGACACCCATATCTGGGTTTTTTATGTATCTACCTCCGAAAAAGCTCGAAAAGTCTTGATAGCTCGGCTCGAGAAAGAAAGCTTACTTTTTTTTCGTAATAATTTTTACTCATTCCCTTTTCAACGAGCCTGAAGTTGTAATGAAAAAGAAATGAAATGCGTACTAGTTTTTCTTAACAAAGTCGGCTGCTGTTTTTCAATAAAGTAGTGTCATAAAAAAACAATAGTATATTATTCAACGAGCGTATAATGATGGCTATTATTCACGAAGTGAATTTTTCCGCCACAAACCGCAGGCGAGTGACCTAAATCACCGAGAGAATAATAGCCGTTATACGCGAGTAGAATACTATACTTTATCCACGACTAATATAAATTTTTGTTGAAGTTTTTTTGTTGGAAAATGTTGCATAACATACATATTTTTAGAAAAACTATTATTTTATTCTAACAAAAATTTCGTACAATACATTATAATGCATTGACATATAATCAACCAGTCAGGATTTCGTAAAGAACACAGCTGTACAACTGCTCTCTTGAAAATAACTGATATATTTTCCAAGCTGCATACAAAGGTAACACGACTGTTTTGATACTTATAGACTTCTTCAAAGCTTTTGATACTATTAGTTATCCAATTTTTTTTTGCAATTTTGAACTTCATCGGGTTCTCTGAACCTGCTATAAATTCAATTAAAAGCTATTTTAAAGATCGTTCACAGTTTGTAGAAACTTCGAAGGGAAAATCAAGCA